>KQ988646.1:78110-118592 GCA_001598015.1 Dorcoceras hygrometricum
GACATTCTACTCATTGGGAATGATGTAGGAATGTTGCAGTCAACTAAAGTATGGTTGTCTAGCAGATTTTCGATGAAGGACATGGGTGAAGCATCCTATCCTATATTCTTACAGATCTATCGGGATAGATCTAAACGGATGCTCGGACTCACCCAAGCTACCTACATCGATACCATACTATACTTGTTCTCTATGGAAGAGTCCAAGAGAGGACACCTACCTATGTGCCACGGGGTCACTCTATCTAAGTCTATGTGTCCAAAGACTGATGAGGAGATAGAGAGTATGGCACGTGTACCATATGCCTCGGCAATAGGTAGCATTATGTATGGCATGATCTCGACTAGACCGGATGTCGCATATGCTCTGAGTGTCACGAGCCGCTACCAGGCCAACCTCGGCCAATTGCATTGGAAGGCTGTGAAGGATATTCTTAAGTACTTACGAAGGACTAAGATATGTTCATGGTCTATGGGGGTGGTGAACTGAAACTGGCAGGCTACACTGATTCTAGCTTCCACTGTGACGTGGATGTTTCGAAATCAACCTCTGGATTTGTAATGGTGGTGCTGTCTCTTGGAAGAGTTCCAAGCAAGACACCATCGCGGATTCAACCACTGAGGCTGAGTACATCGCAGCATCAGCTGCTGCTAAGGAGGCCGTTTGGATAAGGAATTTCGTCCAAGAGTTGGGCGTCATTCTAAATGGAGTTGGCCCAGTCCCGGTGTACCGGGACAACACGGGTGCCGTTGCGCAAGCAAAGGAGCCTAGGTCTCCCCAAAGATCCAAACACATACTGAGGAAATACCACATAATCCGGGATATTGTGGCTAGAGGTGACATAGCAGTTGAGAGAGTCGCATCTGCGGACAACGTTGTTGATCCACTTACGAAGCCCTTGCCAGGACCCTTGTTTGAAAAACATCGCGAAACAATGGGACTGCGTCTGATGAGTAGTTGGCTTTAGGGCAAGTGGGAGATTGTTAGAGTAGATGCCCAATTAGCCAACTTGTGGCGTGTGGGTTTATAGACTCTTGTATGAAACAATCTTTATATATGATATTCGCATTTATTTATATGGCGTTCTTTACTTTCATTATGTGTGTAATGATTTACAATTGCGTTGAGTAAAGACCTAGAATGCACTAAAGCGTATGTTAGATGTGATAGTGGGTATGACGGCTATCATGAAACACATCTAATATTCACTGTGTATTCTGAAACTGCTCCTAGTCGATTGGGCCGTCAAAATGAGGATAAGGCCGCCCGAGTTCGAGACTAGTATCTGCGATGCGAAGTACCATGTTTCATTGGTAGGGAACATTGTGATGTTCTGAGCATGCAGATAGATAGTGACCTGGTGATCTATCGAACTACCCTCCTTCGGACTTTCCAAGTGGTTACCATTTGTCGAGTGGATAAGTCCGAGGTCTTGGTTGTACTGATTAGTCCTCACGACTCGAAACGTCATTCAGACTCTACATGATAGGCATATCACTTTGACCCGTTTGCCGACTCACTTGGGGTCGTAAGGCGTCGGGATTGGGTGAGACCCCGATGCATGTAGGAGTCGATGCATCGTTGTCGAGGATTCACCGCTCGCAGACATGCGTGGATATCCTATGCTATCTGAGAGGATAATAGTGTATAAATGTGAGACCTGAAATGTTGAAGTTATCGAATTTTGATGATTTTTGGGGATTCAGATCTCTGTTTGTATGTTTGAATTGTGTTTTCGGGTCGATTTCCCTCCTTAGAGTTATTCTGGAGATTTTCTAAATTTTGGGTTTAGAAGTATCTGCTGGTGACAGCTTAGATGACGTCATGATTTGTGTTGGCATCGTAGTCGCTGACGTAAGCTTTGCTGCTGGTAGCTTAGCGCGCTGTGTTCTTTGTTTTGGTAGCTGGCGACAGCAGCGCTTACGTGGATTTCAGCAGGAGAGCGCTATAGAATTTCGAAACGGTGTCGTTTTGAGGAACCAGTCGATAGTTTATATTACCTGCTGGTAGCAGATATGTCGACGTAAGCATTACTGTTGAGCGTTGTGTGGATGACGTAGACTTTACTGTCGTCAGTCGATGGGTGTTATCGCGTTAATTGTATGCCTGCTGGTTGTCAACGCGGGTCAACCTTCCTGTAGCGCGAGGAGGATACGACGTCGTTTAGTTAGCGCTAGGAGTTTCAGCAGGTGGTTGGTTTTGTGTAAGGTGCTTCTGCTGGTTTTGCTGACGTCTGAGGAGCGACGTCGTTTGGATTAGTTGTTGCGATGTCGTTTTGAATTGTATTATTTAAGACGCCAGTCGACGATTTTAGTGCACCTGCTGATATGGGAATTGTGTACGTAGGAATCAGTCGTTGGTTTTCCCTTGTACCTGCTGGTTTTGTCGGTGGACATTTTATCTAGAATTTAGCAGTTGCAAGTTGTTTTTAAAGGAGGTCTTGGTCTTCGTTGTTGATTACCAGTTCCCATACTTAGAGAAATATTTCCCGATTTTCGTTCTCTGTTCTTCAACCCTTGGTCACTATTCACCGTGAGCTTCTCCGGTAGATTCTCTTTGACTCCGGCCGTTGTTTTGGACAGTTGAGGTAGCGTTGGACTCCTCTCGAAGAGCTCTTTCACCCTATACCTTTTGTAGAGGCTGTTGTTAGCTGGAACAAAAGCACGAAGTTGCTGTTCGTGTTCGTACGTTTCGAAGTTGCAGGTAGCTTTTGAATTCGCTTTGAGATCTTGTTCCTAGCCTTTATATTAGCTTCCTGTTAAGTTGTATGGGTTAGATTGAGAGCTGACTTTAGTATTTAAACTCCAGCCGTGAGATTTATTAGCAACCCGTTGGATTTATGTTCTGAATGCCGTGTGTTTAGCAGGCTTTTACCAGAGTCTTCGGGATTTCTCGCAGTGTTATTGTTACTCAGTACAAGGTATGGATTTGAGCTTTTATTACAGCGAGATTATGTCTTGGATGAATGGTAGTCGCTGGTATGTGGATTCGCCGTGCCTGCTGGTTGTGTTCTGTTGAGAATTGTGTATGCTATTGGTGTATTTGCTGCGTTGCATATGTTTATATACTTGCATTCTAGCATGTTGCATACACGCACGGTATTCCTTTCCAGTTTTGGTAGTATTGTACCATTGTTGCATTGTTATTGTTTTCTTACCAGGATGTGAGGGCGAGCGGCTATACCGCACTCTCATCTCCCTGCTGGGATCGTAGCCACCATGCGCCGAGTGGTTAATTACCACAGTTCATGGGCGAGGCAACGGCAGGTCGAGTTGTTGATGCATCCGGTAAGTGGGTGTAGTATCATGGCGAGTGGTTCACTTCCACACTGTGAACTCACCCCATGGCCACCTGTACGTTGTCAGTATAAGGTACGGATTTGAGCTTTTATTACAGCGAGATTATGGCTTGGATGAATGGTAGTCGCTGGTATGTGGATTCGCCGTGCCTGCTGGTTGTGTTCTGTTGAGAATTGTGTATGCTATTTGTGTATTTGCTGCGTTGCGTATGTTTATATGCTTGCATTCTCGCCTGTTGCATACACGCATGGTAATCCTATCCAGTTTTGGTAGTCTTTGTACCATTGTTGCATTGTTATTGTTTTCTTACCAGGATGTGAGGGCGAGCGGCAATACCGCACTCTTATCTCCCTGCTGGGATCGTAGCCACCATGCGCCGAGTGGTTAATTACCACAGTTCATGGGCGAGGCAACAGCAGGTCGAGTTGTTTGATGCATCCGGTAAGTGGGTGTAGTATCATGGCGAGTGGCTCACTACCACACTGTGAACTCACCTCGTGGCCACTGTACGTTGTCGATGTTTCTTGGAGCTATGTTTGAGTTCCTTAGCTCCCTTGTGGGTCGAGCTTTCCATTGTTCTTTGGCGTCTCATGCATAGCACCTGCATTCCTTTCCTTGCTGTTATTTCTGTTGTATTATTGCTCTCCGTACTGGGGTTTGACCCCATGTCCCTCCGGGGCTTGGTTTGTTTCTTTGTTGTATTGTTTTCAGGAAACCCAGGTTCTACAGCTGGTCGTGGTTTCAACCCAGCTGGTGGTGCCCCAGGAGGTGGCTAGTGTGTCCCAGTAGCGTATAGCATATATATATATGTATCAGTTAGCCAGGGGGATGCCCTGTGCTTTGTTGTTGTACCCGTAGGGGAGTCTGATACATGTTTGGATTATGTATGCTTTGTTGTTGATGGTTTTATGTTTTGGGAAAACTTATTTTCAGCATTGTTGTATTTTAAATCATATGTGTTAAACCGTTGGGCCTAAAAGCGAAAATTTTACCCACTTTTTGATAGCTTCCGCATGTGTTTATCTGTTGAGAGCACGAGGCCTGACACAGGTCACGGGAGATGATAAATGAAAATCAGCGCTTAGCTGAAATCATAAGCTCCTGGACCAAGTCATCTGCTTCAGTACAAAAATCGCAAGGAGTTATGACGCCAGCTGATGATAAATCTGGATTTGGATATGAAAGTTGTGAAAGCAATATCTCAGAGACGTGTACTCACCTAAATTTGGATAAACCTAACCTTCAAACAATGAACTTCGGGAAATCCATCATGGACAACCCGAAGAGTCCAAATCTGATGAGTCACACAATACAATTAAACCTCATGTCTGGCAAGGTAGATACTGTGGGGTAGGGTATACTGCTCCAGAAGAAAATACAAGAGAGAGCTGGCTCAGGATACGAATTGAACAGATCAGGGGTGATCCCAAATATGGTGGTAGAAAGCCAAACCAGCTCTCGAATTCTTTTACGAAGGAGAGGTAGTACAGGCCCAAGTATCATAAGGCCAGATCTCAGATCAAAACTAATGCACATAAGACATATATAAATCACAGTGCACACACGGATCAAACACATATCTAGATGCACACACTGGTAGATATTTATAATTAAACCAAGTTAGGTCACCAAGGGTCTAATAAAATCTGGACGCAAGTAAAACCAAAGTGTACCAAACTTTGTCTTGTTTGTGATTGCAGGTACAACAGATCTCAGGACTGAAGCAATCTACGTGGTGTTGATAATGGTAAGCTTCTCCATGATAATTTTCACTGTAAACAATGTTCTTATAATTAACAATTTACGTTACAATTTAATTAGTATCAGTCAGCTATGTGATAGTAATTACTCTGTGAATTTTCAAAAGCACACATGCACAGTTAAGAATCCAAAAGGTCTGGCCGTGTTAGTAGGATACAGATCAGGGAATAACTTCAAAATTGATTGGTCAGATAAGCCGCATTATGAGAAAACCTGCCCAGTAGCTGTGTGAGACCTGAAAATGTGTTAAAGATTAATTGTTGGATTAATCGGTTCTTAAGGAATTCTAGATGTTCAGATTTTATTTGGAAGGTTTTGTATATAATTTTGGGTCGGATTTCACATTTGAAATAATTCTGGACAGTTTGGAAATTTCACGTACAGACCAGCTGTTGGTTTTGTATAGGGTGAAAACGTCGTCGTTTTGACCTAGTGAACAATAGAGATCTGTTGAAAGCATATGTTATATCAGACTTTGTGTTTTGGTTAAAGAGCATCAGTAGCTCTTACGTGGATTTCAGATGTTGGTTAGTTAGCACGTTTTGTTGTTCAACAGATGTCAACGCGGGTCAAAGTTCCTGTAGCGTGGGGCAGCGACGTCGTCGTTTTGGTTAGCGCAAAGGGATTCAGCAGTTGGTGCGTTTGCCTTCAGTAGTGATCAGCTGTTGGGTTCTTTACGACGCCGTTTTATTTAATTGAAACGCAGCGTTTTGGGAATCAGCTGCTGGTCGTGTTAGACATTCACTGTTGAAGGATCTGTTGCATTGTTTTATCCAGCCGTTGGTTTTGGTTGATCAGCTGTTGGCAATAAGGGTGACGTGTCCTATGCGACGTCATTTGGTTAAGTTGATGCAACGCCATTTTGCTTAGCGTTTTTTGAGAAATTCAGTCGTTGGTTGAGATAACAACGATGTCGGCTGGTTTGTCTTTCGACTGCTGGTTGGGTTTCAGTGGTGGCTACTGATTGTGTCGGTGGAATCTGTTCCTACCGCTGTCAGCTGGTGTGAAGTGTATATATATTATAAGACTTGGTCTTTGACTGTATTATCAGATTCCATACTTAGCGATATTTTCTCCCGATTGTTGTTCTTCGCTTCGAACCCTAGAACACTGTTCACCGTGAGTTTCTCCGGCGAATTCCCTTCATTTCCGACCACCATTTTGCACGTTTGAGGTAGCGTTGGACTCCTCTCGGGAAGCTCTTTCGATTTATACCTCATTGGGAGGATGTAGTTGGCTGGAGCAGAAGCACGAAGTTGCTGTTTTGTTCATGTGTTCTGTAGTTTAGGTAGAACTTCGTTTGATTCGATGAGATCTTGTTCCTTGCCTTAAATTTAAGCTTCCTGATAAGTTGTATTGGTTGGATGGATTGCTGGTTGAGCAGTTGCTCCCAACCAGTGATAGCCGTGATTTCTGTGCCATGTCCCGTGGGATTTATGTTTTGTGCGTTGTGTGTTTAGCAGGTCTAAACCAGAATTCTCGGGACTCTTGTTGTGGTAATCGTTGCACAGAATTATGGTACGGGTTGAGCTTGTTACAGCGTGAGGTTTGGCATGGATAAATGCAGTGATGGCTGATTGTTGTTTCGTGTATTGCTGCCAGTGTTTACTGTCTTCTATTATGTGCATACACGCATTATATCACTTGCATTTCAGATCTCAGCCGTATTGTTGTGTTGTTGTATCGTATCTTGTTGTATTGCGCTGTTGTTTCTTACCAGGATGCGAGGTCGAGCGGCGATACCGCACTCTCATCTCCCTGCTGGGATCTGTTAGCCCTCATGCGCCGAGTGGTTAACTACCACAGTTCATGAGTTGTGCAACGGAAGGTTGAGCTGTTTGATGCATCTGGTGCGAGTGGCTCATTACCACACTTTGAACACACACCAGTGGCCACCGTTTGTTGCAGGTTCTCTGGAGCTATGTTCGAGTTCCTTGGCTCCCTCCTCGGTTGTAGCCTTCAAAGGTTGTTCAGTGTCTCATGCATAGCATCTGCATTTTTATCTTAAGTTTTTCTTTAGCTGTTTCAGTTGCTCTCCGTACTGGGGTTTGACCCCATGTCCCTCTGGGGATTGGTTTGTTTTCCTTGCCTGTTTTGTTGTTCAGGTTTTGCAGCTGGTCGTGGTGTTAACCCAGCTGGATGCGCCCCAGGAGGTGGTTAGAGTATGCCAGTAGCATATAGCATATATTTACGTATCGGTACAGTTAGCCAGGGGATGCCCTGTGCTTTGGTTGTATTTTGTTGTACTCAGTTGTGGTTGTTACCGGGTACTTGATACATGTTTATGTTATACTGTTCGTTGTGGGCTTGTAGCCTTTGTTGGTTTTTGTTTCAAATGTGAAACTGGGATTACTTTGAGTATTGTCGTATTTTAAATTATATTGTTTTAAACTGTCAAGCCAAAAGCAAAAATTTTACTCGCTTTTTAGTAGCTTCCGCTTGTGTTTGCGTGGTTATCTCTGTTGTGAGCATGAGGCCTGACATTTTTGGTATCAGAGCTTAAGCTGGGATAAGATCGATTTCTTTGATTACACTTGAGTCTAGGCACAGTGTCGTGTTTCACGTGCTTTACTATGTGATTATGTGCTGCATATTGTTGTGATATCTATGTTGTATCTGTTCTCTGTTGATTTATCCTGTTTAGTGCCTTCGTAGATGCCGCCTAGACGTAGAGCTAGAGGTAGGGGCAGTTTCAGGAGTCAGAAGGACAGAATGAGGATCGGCGTAGTGCTCCTAGTCTTACTCGTAGTAGCCATGATGAAGAGGAGGAGGTTGAGGTTTTGCCGACTCCTGTAGAGAGGATGGATGTTGTGATAGCGAGGTTTAAGAGGATGAATCCTCAGGTTTTCAATGGCGACGAGTCGAGTGAGGATGAAGATTCGTGGCTTCGGAACATCACTGGTCTATTCAATCATGTCCAGTATGACGACGAGCTTCGTTTGAGTTTGGTGACCCTTCAGCTTAGAAAGGGTGCAGAGCGCTGGTGGCGAGGTGCTTCTAGTACTTTGTTGGAGACCGGCTTTGGGATTACTTGGGACAGCTTTTGCGAGAATTTTAGGTAGGAGTATGTTCCTGAGTCATACGTGAATGCCCGTGAGCGAGAGTTTGATCATATGGAGCAGGGCTCGATGTCTGTCCGTGAGTACGCTCGGATGTTTTCTACTTTGTTGGCGTATGTCCCTCATGTTTCTGGCCGGGAGAGGGCCAAGAGGACCAGATTTTTAGAGGGTTTGAACGAGGAACTATATCAGATACTGCTGACAAGCAAACCCAAGACTTATGCTGAAGCAGTTGATAGTGCTATCGATATTGCGGAGGGTTTGAGGGTCGTCGTGCTCGTAGGCAGTAGGTAGCGCAGGGTGGTCGTCCTGTTGGTTAGGGAGCACAGTCTTCTAAGGATTCCAAGTCAGCCCATTAGCCCCAGCAGCAGCATCCGCAGGTGGCACAGCAGTCTGTCCGTCAGAGGTTCCGACCCCGCGGTCAACAGTTCAAGAAGAAGTCTTGTTCTGGTTTTTCTGGTTCAGGTAGCTCGAGTAGCAGTGGTTCTCGGGCTGAGTTCTGTGGTTATTATGGTGGCAATCATCCTTCTACCCAGTGTGTCGGAGTGCAGGGCTCTTGCAATATTTACGGTCAGTATGGGCATTTCGCTAGGGTGTGTCCGTCGGCTGGATCGCATCAAACCGCAGACCCGCCTCAGGGTCAAGGAGGACAGTCTAGGGGTCGTTCCCCTCAGCTTCAGTAGCCCCGGTTGGGTGAGACTCAGTTCAGGCCATTCCAGCAGCCTGGTCCGTCGCGATTCAGACAGTCGTCTCAGCCGTTCTATTCTTGACCTCAGCATGTTCAGGCCAACGTCATGACTAGGGAGCAGGCGGAGGATACACCGAGCAGGGTGATCGCAGGTACATGTCTTGTTTTCGATTTTCCTGCGCGTGTGTTTTTTGACACCGGTGCATCGCATTCTCTTATCTCCGATTCATTTTTTATCGAGCATGGTCTGCATACCATTCCTTTGCGCGATGTTGTTTCTGTTTCTATCCCTCGGTGTGAGCCTGTTCTCCCAGGAGGTTTTGTTAGATGGCGTTTTGAGATTTGGGGAGCATGTGTTGGTGGCGAATTTGATCCGTCTGATGTTGTGGGATTTTGATTGCATTGTTGGGATGGACGTGTTGTCCAACTATAGGGCCTCCATGGATTGTTTCCATGGGATTGTTCGTTTTAAGCCTTTGTCTGGCGAGAAGTGGGACTTATACGGCCAGGATTCCCGATCGAAGATCCCGTTAGTCTCAGCGATGGAGATGTTCAGCTTGTTGTCCTTAGGGAATGCGGGTTTCTTGATCTACGCTTTGGATGCGTCTTCTTCTTCCCGTGTGCAGCTCAGTGACGTTCCCGTGGTGCGACATTTTCTAGCATGTCGTCGTGGGGAGCGCCCATATTGTTTGTGAAGAAGAAGGATGGCTCAATGCGGATGTGCATTGATTTCCGCCAGTTGAATAAAACGACTGTTAAGAACAAGTACCCTTTACCCAGGATCGATGATCTGTTTGATCAGCTGCAAGGTTTTGCGGTGTATTCGAAGATTGACTTGCATTCAGGGTACCATCAGTTGAGAGTAAGAGATCAAGATGTCGCAAAGACTACTTTTCGTACTAGGTACGGACACTTTGAGTTCCTGGTTATGCCGTTTGGGCTGACCAACGCACCTGCAGTCTTTATGGATCTGATGAACCGGGTCTTTAGAGAGTTCATAGATCAGTTCATGATAGTGTTCATTGACGACATCTTGGTATATTCTAAGACTCCTTTGGTGCATAAGGAGCACCTGAGAATTGTCCTTCAGACGTTGAGAGACCAGCAGCTGTATGCTAAATTCTCCAAGTGCGAGTTTTGGCTGGATCACATCGTATTCTTGGGTCATGTTATTTCAGCCGAGGGGATTTCTGTGGATCCCAGTAAGGTTGATGCTGTTTTGAACTGGGAGCATCCCAGGAATGTGTCGGAGATTCGCAGTTTCTTGGGTCTGGTTGGCTATTATCGTCGTTTTATTGAAGGATTTTCTAGCATAGCAAAGCCGATGACTCAATTGACTCAGAAGGACAAGCGGTTTGGGTGGACTGAGCAATGCGAGAATGCTTTTCAATTGCTCAAGGAGAAACTGACTACTGCACCTGTGTTGGCTCTGCCGTCCAGATCAGGTGGCTTCGTTGTTTGTTCTGACGCTTCGCTCAATGGACTGGGCTGTGTGTTGATGCAAAATGGTTGAGTCATTGTGTATGCCTCGCGGCAGTTGAAACCGCATGAGACTCGTTATCCAGTTCATGATTTGGAGCTAGCAGCGGTGGTCTTTGCGTTGAAAATCTGGCGTCATTATGTGTATGGTGAGCAATTTGTGGTGTACTCGGACCACAAAAGTTTGCAGTATTTGTTTTCACACCTGACTTGAATATGAGACAGCGTCGTTGGATGGAGCTGCTGAAGGACTTTGATTGCGAGATCAAGTACCAGCCTAGGAAATCGAACGTAGTGGCCGATGCTTTGAGCAGGAAGGCTGGTGAGATGCTTGCTTCGCTGTATATCTCTAAGGACCAGGAGCATATTAACACTACTGGTTGGAGATTCTACCCGGCTGAGGATTGTGTAGTGGTTTCTTCTTTCCAAGTGGAGCCTCAGATTGTTTCGACTATTCGAGCAGCTCAAAGGACTGATCCTTCCATCCACGAGTTGAAGTTGAAGGTCAGGGCTGGAGAACTTGAGGACTATTCTGTTTCTTCTGATGGTTGTTTGAGGTTTCGTGGCAGGCTGTTGTGCCTAACCTCATTGATTTGAAGGAGGAGATCCTTCGGGAAGCGCACTGCAGTAGACACAGTGTTCATTCTGGTGCACGGAAGATGTACCATGCGTTGAAGCCGCACTTCTGGTAGGCTGGCCTAAAGAGCGACGTTGTTGGATTCGTTGCTCGATGTTTGAACTGTCAGATGGTTAAGGCCAAAAGGATGAGACCTGGTGGTCTGTTGCAGAGTTTGGAAGTGCCCAAATGGAATTGGGAGCACATAGCGATGGATTTTGTGACACATCTGCCTCGTACCAGCAGACGATGCGATGCTATTTGGGTAGTTATCGACCGATTTTCGAAGTCTGCACATTTTATTCCCTACGGTATGACCTTTTCTCTGAAGAAAATGGCGAAGCTGTACGTGGATTTTGTGGTTAGATTGCACGGTGTGCCTGTTTCGATCATTTCATACCGAGATCCTAGGTTTACTTCTAGGTTTTGGAAGAGTTTGCAAGCAGCTCTAGGTACCAGATTGACTATGAGCACAGCATATCATCCCCAGACAGATGGCCAATCTGAGCGAACTATCCAGACGTTGGAGGATATGTTACGAGCTGTTGTGATGGATTTTGGTGTTAGCTGGCAAGACGCGTTATCTTTGGTGGAGTTTTCCTATAATAACAGCAATCAAGTGACTATTGGCATGGCGCCGTTTGAGGCTTTGTACGGCAGGAACTGCAGATCGCCAGTATGTTGGGAAGAAGTGGGGGAGAAGCAGCTATCTGCCCCAGACTTTGTGCATCAGATGAAGGATCATGTAGATCTTATTCGACAGCGGATGAAAGCTGCCCAGGATCACCAAGCCAGTTATGCGAATAAGAGGCGTCAACCTCTAGAGTTTCAGGTTGGTGATCAGGTATTCCTTAAAGTTTCTCCATTTCGCAGTGTTATGCGCTTTGGACACAAGGGAAAGTTAGCCCCTCGTTACGTCGGACCGTATGAAATTGTTGAGAGGATTGGCTCTTTGGCGTATCGACTGTTGTTGCCTCCGGAATTATCTTCTCTACATGATGTCTTTCATGTTTCCATGTTGAGGAAGTACGAGCCAGATCCGTCTCATGTGCTGAGAACTGACGAGGTTGAGCTAGATCAGACGTTGAGTTATCAAGAATATCCCTTGCAGATCCTTGACAGAAAAGAGAAACGGTTGAGGAATAAAACCATTCCGTTGGTGATGGTGCAATGGAGCAAGCATGGTAGGGAAGAAGATACTTGGGAACTGGAAGAAAAGATGCAGCGCGAGTGGCCGCATCTGTTTGAGTAGCTGTTGTGCTAGATTCCCAGTAGTTGTAGCTTTGGTTGTAATTCTTTCCTACTTGTTGTTATTTTCTTGCTTAGTTATCTTGAACTCTTGGCTATATAACCAGAGAATTTCTGTTTTGTTATCTTGGTGGTGTGTAGCATTTTCGGAATTGTTGTTTGATTTCGAGGACGAAATCCTTTTTAGTGGGGGAGAAATGTGAGACCTGAAAATGTGTTAAAGATTAATTGTTGGATTAATCGGTTCTTAAGGAATTCTGGATGTTCAGATTTCATTTGGAAGATTTTGTATATAATTTTGGGTCGGATTTCACATTTGAAATAATTCTGGACAGTTTGGCAATTTCGCGTTAGAGACCGGCTGTTGGTTTTGTATAGGGTGCAAACGTCGTCTTTTTGACCTAGTGAACAGTAGAGATATGTTGAACGCGTATGTTATATCATACTTTGTGTTTTGGTTAAACATCAGCAGTAGCGCTTACGTGGATTTCAGATGTTGGTTAGTTAGCGCGTTTTGTTGTTCAGCAGATGTCAACGCGGGTCAAAGTTCCTGTAGCGTGGGGCAGCGACGTCGTCGTTTTGGTTAGCGCAAAGTGATTCAGCAGTTGGTGCGTTTGCCTTCAGTAGTGATCAGCTGTTGGGTTCTTTATGACGCCGTTTTATTTAGTTGAAACGCAGCATTTTGGGAATTAGCTGCTGGTCGCGTTAGACATTCACTATTGAAGGATCTGTTGCATTGTTTTGTCCAGCCGTTGGTTTTGGTTGATCAGCTGTTGGCAGAAAGGGTGACATATCCTATGCGACGTTGTTTGGTTAAGTTGATGCGACGCCGTTTTGGTTAGCGTTGTTTGAGAAATTTAGTCGTTGGTTGAGATAACAGCGATGTCGGCTGGTTTGTCTTTCGACTGCTGGTTGGGTTTTCAGTGGTGTCTACTGATTGTGTCGGTGGAATCTGTTCCTACTGCTGTCAGCTGGTGTGAAGTGTATATATATTAGAAGACTTGATATTCGACTGGATTATCAGATTCCATACTTAGCGATATTTTCTCTCGATTGTTGTTCTTCGCTTCGAACCCTAGAACACTGTTCACCGTGAGTTTCTCCGGCGAATTCCCGTCGTTTCCGACCACAATTTTGCACGTTTGAGGTAGCGTTGGACTCCTATCGGAAAGCTTTTTCGATTGATACCTCGTTGGGAGGCTGTAGTTGGCTGGAGCAGAAGCACGAAGTTGCTGTTTCGTTCGTGCGTTCCGTAGTTCAGGTAGAACTTCGTTTAATTCGATGATATCTTGTTCCTAGCCTTAAATTTAAGCTTCCTGATAAGTTGTATTGGTTGGATGGATTGCTGGTTGAGTTGTTGCTCCCAACCAATGATAGCCGTGAGTTCTGTGCCATGTCCCGTGGAATTTATGTTTTGTGCGTTGTGTGTTTAGTAGGTCTAAACCATAATTCTCGGGACTCTTGTTGTGGTAATTGCTGCACAGAATTAAGGTACGGGTTGAGCTTGTTACAGCGTGAGGTTTGGCATGGATAAATGCAGTGATGGCTGATTGTTGTTTCGTGTATTGCTGCCAGTGTTTACTTTCTGCTGTTATGTGCATACACGCATTATATCACTTTCATTTCAGATCTCAGCCGTATTGTGCATTGTGTTGTTGTCTCGTATCTTGTTGTATTGCGCTGTTGTTTCTTACCAGGATGCAAGGGCGATCGGCGATACCGCACTCTCATCTCCCTGCTGGGATCTGTTAGCCCTCATGCGCCGAGTGGTTAATTACCACAGTTCATGAGTTGTGCAACGGCAGGTTGAGCTGTTTGATACATCTGGTATTTGGGTGTAGTGTCAAGGCGAGTGGCTTATTACCACACTTTGAACACACACCAGTGGCCACAGTTTGTTGCTGATTCTCTGGAGATATGTTCGAGTTCCTTGGCTCCCTCCTCGGTTGTAGCCTTCAGCGGTTGTTCAGTGTCTCATGCATAGCATCTGCATTTTTATCTTATGCTTTTCTTTAGCTGTTTCAGTTGCTCTCCGTACTGGGGTTTGACCCCATGTCCCTTTGGGGCTTGGTTTGTTTTCCTTGCCTGTTTTGTTGTTCAGGTTTTGCAGCTGGTCGTGGTGTTAACCCAGCTGGAGGCGCCCCAGGTGGTGGTTAGAGTATCCCAGTAGCGTATAGCATATATTTATGTATCGGTACAGTTAGCCAGGGATGCCCTGTGCTTTGGTTGTATTTTTTTGTACTCAGTTGTGGTTGTTACCGGGTACTTGATACATGTTTATGTTATACTGTTCGTCGTGGGCTTGTTGCCTTTGTTGGTTTTTGTTTCAAATGTGAAACTGGGATTACTTTGAGTATTGTTGTATTTTAAATTATATTATTTTAACCGTCAGGACAAAAGCAAAAATTTTACCCGCTTTTTAGTATCTTCCGCTTGTGTTTGCGTGGTTTATCTCTGTTGTGAGCACGAGGCCTGACAAACTGACTCTTATAAAAGCTGGCTATGACATCAGCGGATGAATCATCTGAATTTTGAAACACTTGCAAATCTGAGTACGCGTTTGTTAGTTACTGGTTTTCCCAAAATAAAATTTTCAAAACACAACATTTTTCTGCTTCACAGCTGGGGAAGCACATTAAATCAACTTTTAAAAAGAGAGGCAGTAACAAAACCTCCTGAATTCTGGAACTTTTACTATGGATCTTTTTGGTCCTTGTAACGCCTAGAAATTCCTGACTACGTAGAAATGAGTTCATGACTAGGGGGAAAATAATTTAAGATGATTACATGTCATATTTTATGATTTATTTATGATTTTATGCTACACGATATGCATATCTTGTTTTTCAGCATGTTCGAGTTACGGACGCGTGGACGAGATTATGATCGATCGAAATGAAAATTATTTGATATTTTTAAGTTATTAGGTTTTTAAGAATCAAATTATTTTATTTTAAGAAAAAAATTTCTGAAAATTTGAGTTTTCATGATTATTTTGGAGGGGAACCCGTTTTTCGCCTATACGGGCTGGTATATTGAGTTTTAAGGTGTTTTAAAATATGAGGTAGGCCTTGATTTCGAAAATATTTAATCTTTAAAGCCAAGTTATTAGTTTTAATTATCTATTCAATTAATTAGAGGGGCAAGCATGTTATTTTTCTCCCATTTTCTTAATTAAATCCATAGGGGTCATTTGTGGCACTCTTTATTTTTCATAACTCAAAATTTAACACATAACCTAGCATCCAAATCACACCATCCGTCCCCTCCCTTCCCCTAACACTCAAGTTTCAAAAATCTCAATTTCTTGGTGATGTTTGGAGATCCAAAGCCGGTGGTGCCCCGATCTCGCGTCTACAACGTCGGTAACTCGCAACTCAAACCAAACAAGGAATGTGATATCAACCCTTTTTCTCACCATTTACACTGTATTAATCTGTTTAAAAATTCATGGCATGAATTGTATGCAACACATCTAGATCATTGATTTTAGGTTTAAAGTCATGCATGTACTCCACGATTTTTAACATGTTTTGTTTCCTTCACATAAGGCTTAGGTCGAGGCGATTTCCAAGGGTTGTGGATCTGTTCTAGGGCTTCCTAAGGGGCTCATGGTGATCCATGTCGAGGTAGGAGGGTGTCTAGGTGATCGGTTGAACCAGGTTTTGCCGTTGAGGTCGGGGGTGGCGCATCGTGCGGCTTGGATAGTGCGCCCAATTCTCTCGATTCGACTCCTCCATGCGTCCACGGTTTGAGCCAAGGTTGGTCAGGTTAGGACAGCTGGACCTGGGGGTGGTCTAACCGGTGGGGCTCCAGCCATGGTGGCCGGAGCAGAGAGGACGGGCGGCGGGAATGGCACGTTGTCGCGAGGGGGAGGGCGGCGCATGCATGGAGGAGTAGGGGCTTGGGGGGAATGGTTCGGTCTAATTGAACCGGTTTGGCTGGGTTCGATTGGACCGGATCAATTCTTCGAGTCTTGAGTAAAATGTTTTAAAATCGTTCCAAGTTATTTTAATTATGGACCTGTTATTTTTTTAATTTTTAGTCAAAGCTCCAATTTTAAAAAAAATAGTCAGATGTTTTAAAATTTGGTCAAACTTTTAAAATAATTAGAGTTATGTTTATTTTTGAATTTTAAGTCAAAATTGGGGCCTTTGGAATTTAAATGGAGTCAAAATTGATTTCTGGATTCGAAATTGGTCAAAATCGATCTTTTGGTCAAAATCGGCTTATGGGGTCAAAATTGAATTAAGTTGTCGTTTTAAAATCAAAAAATGAATTTAAAGTCAAAATTGATTTTAAATTATTCAAAATTGATTTTGAATTATTCAAAATTAGCCATGTTGATTTTTAAAGTCAAAACTGAATTTAAAGGTAGTTAGGGTTTTAAAGGGGTGAACATTCGATTCATTGACTTAGATAAGATTGATGTGTAGTCTAGAAGTAGTGGACCAGGCTCCTGAACCAGTTTTTGACCGAAGCAGGAAATGTAGAAGCCCGTGAATGTATATTTAATCATATATGTAGTATGCTATGTACGCAAATGTTTTAAAGGAAAGTATTAAATATACATTAACGGGCTAAGCTTTTAAACTTGCATATTTTTATGAAATTCATGCATCATAGATGTTTTATGAATTTCAAAGGCATGTTCTTTTAAAATTCAAAACCCGAGGAATTGAATGATTTGTAACAACTTATGATGAGGGGATGCGGGATACCGGGCCCGTTGAACTTCTGTTAATGTATACGAGCTTATGGATCCATGTGTTGATATCATGGTGAAGTGGCAGCATAGAGGTGTGACATATAGGGATCCCGAGGTAAGGTCGGGTGAACCACACCACCGCGTACGTTGGTTTATAGATTGATCAATCGATTATGGCCACACTTCTGGATACGACTCATATGTTTTTCATGTTATGTTATGTCATGCCTTATATATGTTATATGTTATGTTACGATACGAAATGTATGAAGCCATGTTCAAGATCATGCACGCATTCATGTTTTAACGTTGTTTATTACAAGTATGTGCTTGCATGCGATTTTATTAGTATGTACTTTGTTATGATATAAGATAGAGCATGCTAAGCCTCTAGGCTCACTAGGTTTAAATGGTGCAGGTGATGATCCTGCTGAGTTTACCCCGACTGGCGGTGAGGACGTCTGAGCGCCTGTTGCAGCAGTACCCCGTGACTGCATTTATGTTTCAGTTCTGCTATGATACATTTTTCAGATGTTGGTTTTAAACATGTTCACTTCCAATATTTTTTCTTAGTTTATTTTTATTCCGTTTGGATGTTTTAACGTTTTTAAATATTTCCTTTATTTATAAGTTTATGTTTTTTTTACCGCACATGTTTTAACAAAAAAATTTCTAAAGTCTGGTTCGTTTCAGTTGGTATAAGAGCGGTGGTTCTGGTGGGATACTGGTCTGCTGCGTGGAGCTCAGAAGTCGCACTAACAGTTTGTGAGTTTTACTGTTTTATTATTTATGTTTATGAGTGCATGCTGCATGTTTAGTTATGCATGAGTTTTGGCCTTAGAATTTTAAAACTAGACGCTTAGTCATGCACTTAGATTTACGTGATAAGGTTTTGGTGTACCCGAAAAATTCCTCCCCAATGTGATAGAACCCATCAGGATGATGCTACACCGCCTCCTCCTCCACCACCACCGCAGTTGAATCCATACGAGATGGCTAATGTGGACATGCTAGTCGGGATTACTAGGCTGCTGGAGCGTCTGTCAGAGCGACCCAGGAAGTCGCATGAGGAGGATGTTGCTGAGAGGTTCCGCAAGTAGGGACCTAAGGAGTTTGCTGGTACCATCGATCCACTTGTTGCTGAGAAGTGGATCCGATCCATGGAGACTATCTATGATTATATGGGTCTAGCGGATGCCGACAAGGTCCGTTGTGCTACCTTTATGCTGAAGGGAGACACCGCTCTGTGGTGGAAGGGCGCAGTGGTTGGTCTATTTCTGGAGAGCCTGACATGGGAGGAATTCAAGAAGGTCTTCTTCGAGAAGTATTTTACTGTGGATACCCGGAGCCAGCTTATTCGGGAGTTTATGAGTCTCGTCAGGGAGACGAGTCTGTTGCTGAGTATGTTAGACAGTTTGAGCGGGTGTGTACCTTTGTGCCCTCGATTGCTTCGGTGGAGAGCGAGAAGCTGCAGCAGTTTACTTGATGGATCTATGTCAACAGATCCAGATTGAATTTTGAATTACACAAAACTTATTATTGTGTTTCTAACAACTCTACATAAGTGTGCAGATGATAACAGGAGAAATCTATTAGATAAGATTTCTGTTGAAGATGTCTGTTGAAGAAGGTTGATGAAGAAGATTCAATAGTGAAAAGAAGCATTCAGAAACTGTTGGAATGAAGATACAAGAGAAATCTGGATGCATCGAGGAGAAGAAATCTGGTCGAGAAAAAAAGCAGTAACGTTGTTTAATGAAAAGGGAAATCTGGAACGCTAAAGGCTGGAGAAGTCTGAATATAAAGATAGGTGAAATATGGAAGATTGAACGAAGATGAAATCTGGTCAGAAGCAAAATAAAGATAATGAACAGAAGAAGTCTGAAGTGTACGATGAACAAGAGAAGCTGAACAAGATGGATCAGCAGCAGTGACGTCAGCAGAATCAGTAGATGGATCAGCTATGATGACGTCAGCAGTGATGTCATCACAATCAACAGTGACCTACAGTATATCCAGTCGCAAGCTACAGTACAACCAGTCGATGGTACTTAAAGGTAGCGATAGCAAAACGATGTCGTTTGGATAAATGGATACGACAGCATTTTGCCTTCGCGCTAAGGTTCAGTCGATGGATTTTGCAATGGTAATAACCAGCAGGTACATCTTTTAAGGGAAACCAGCAGGTAGCTACAGTAGTTTGTACATCCAGACGAGAGCTACAGTAGTTTGTTCATCCAGACGAGAGCTACATTGTTATTTAACCAGTCGAGGATGTATAGCAAACGATGTCGTTTGGATAAGTTAAAACGACGGCGTTTGAACTAACCAGTCGTTGGGTAATCCAGACGCAAGATACAGTGATCCAGTCGCAAGCACTTCAAGACCAATGACTGGTGTACCAGCTGCAAGCACAAACTTTCAAATGGTATCGTTACCACCAGCTGGACAACCAGACGCAAGCACATCATATCACCCGATTTTAAGACCAGCGTCTGGACAACCAGTCGCAAGCACTTCTTCCCAGCTATTGCAATGAAGGTGAACCTGCTGTTGCGCGAAGTGTTGTGACGAAGAAAAGACAACAGCTGAGCGAACAGCTGTTGAACAATTTGTTGGAGCACATTCAGCTGTTGGGATGCAATCAACGCTCAAGATGGAAAGAATCAATGGCTGAAATTGAATCGTGCAAATGCCTTAAATCAAGGGGACAAGATTTGTACTATTATGGGAAATAGTACAATATACAGAGGATGGTTGCACCAATTTGGAAGAAGACAAATTGGCCTTGACAAGCGCAGAATGGATTTGAATTAATCTGACGGCCATATTTTGGGGAAGCCATATAAATACAAGAAGCACTGTTGAAGACTTGTGATGATTTTCGTGAAGATTTTGACAGAGTGCAAAATACAGAGGGAAGAAAACTAGAGACGAAGCAGTAGACCGCCATTAGAGAGGAGCGCATAACGAGTGTCTACTGCTGAGTCTCAATCAGCTTTTGTAGAGCATTTCCCTAGTGTGTGAGATTTAATTTTTACGAGAGTTGTGCATACACTGTAAATCTCACACACACAGAGATTCATTCACGTTCATGAGAGTTGAGCGAAATTGTATAGTGAATGAATCTCAAACCCAATACAAAATCAGATCCCGTCCAAGCACGATGACGTTAAACTCTGTGTTTGTAGCCTTTCTCACATAGGCGTAAAACAAGTGAGTAACAGCCGAGGGCTGGTGGAGTCTAGGAGTTCTCGCAGCTGCTGGTTGCGGGATCGGGTCTGTACACGATGTATAGATCAAATCTTCTAGTGGAACCTTCCGAGGAGGAAGAAGGGGAGACGTAGGACATTGAAGTCCGAACTTCCATAAACAAACAGCTGGTCCATTTATTTAAGCTTTCCGCATATGCATTTTACATTTAGCACGCACACATACATCATTGCACTAACAGTAAGTCGAACAGATTTCTGTTTACAGAAATCTGTTTTGCGTCGAGTTGTTTTAAAATTTAGGATTCAGTTCTGGTGTTTTCCGCGTGATTTTATTTCATACCAGATCTATCTCGGTGCTCTGTTTTAATGTTCAAGAACCCGAGGTATTGTACCTCATAATAGCAGTGCAAGATTTTTATTTTTCAATAGCAGCGCTGTTAAGTCCTAATTTTTCGGTCCTAACATTACTGATGGATTGTGACCCGACATCCGCCATGATATCAACATGGCGGATGTGAAGACTTATATGGCGGCAGTGAAGACTTATATGGCGGTAGTGAACGGGGCTTACCGGTCTGAGAGAGGTCGGAAAGATATGAGGGATGACTACCAGAGGAAGCGTCAGTTGCAGCAGCCCGTCAGTGGCCAGTATTCGTAGCCACCAGCGAATAGACTTTTTCAAGGGCCTTCTAAGGGCCATCTCAGCAGTGCCAGTAGTAGCAGAGGCCTCAGGGCCAGCAGAGGTCACAGGGTCAGCCGAGATCGTAGCAGCAGCGGACTACTGCCCCTAGACCTGGAGGGACACAGACGTGCTCAACATTCCAGAAGAGTCATCCAGGTCTATGCCTGGCGGGTTCAGGCTGATGTTTCCACTGCAAGGAGCCGTGGCATATCGTTTTGAATTGTCCAAAGAAGGTGCAGTCTACTGGTCGTGTTTTCTTGATGCAGGCAGAGGCTACAGATCCGGACACGACATTGCTCACAGGTATTCTTCTTTAGATTTCCATACCTATTATGTTGCTATCTGGGTGTTTTAGAATTGCATGCTATGCGGAGCACTGCTAGGAAACTTGTTGCCTTAGTTTCTAAGTAAACATAAGTGGGGACTGTAGGAATTATAGCACTTTCCTGGAGAAATGTGACGGATAGGACTAGCGAACTTAGAAATGTTTTAGGTATCTAAACCACTTTTTGGGATTTAGTATGACCGTAAACGCGTACCTATGTGACGTTTCTATTTCAGGCGATATTCGTGTGCTTGGTGTCACTACACTCGCTTTGCTAGACTCAGGGGCGACCCACTCGTTTATTTCGAGTGCATTCACACGGAGGATGGGTATTGTTCCGAAGAGCATGGGGGTAGCTCTCGTCGTGACGGTACCATCAGGAGAGGAGTTGACGATGACCAGCGTCATGCAGGGTTTGACGATGACGTTTTAGGAGCACACAGTCAGAGCTGATTTGGTAGTTTTGCCGATGACAGGATTTGACCTCATCCTATGCATGGATTGGTTGACAGAATTTGGAGCAGTGATAGACTTTCAGCGGAGGATAGTGTCTATCAGACCGCCAGGGCAGGAGGCTTTATTATTTGAGGCAGCTAGGAGGCCAAGGAAGCCCAGATTTATATCTTTCCTTTAGGACAGGAAGCTAGTTGAGCATGGATGTCAGGAATTCTTGGCCAGCGTTACCGCTTCTGGAGGTTCAGCAGGTCCTTCACTATCTGATGTGGAGGTAGTCAGGGATTTTGCAGATGTCTTCCCTGATGATGTAGTGGGAGTTCCACCGGAGCGAGAGGTGGAGTTTTCTATTGAGCTGATACCGGGGAAAGTGCCTATCTCTAAGGAACCTTATAGATTAGCTCCTAAAGAGATGAAGGAGCTTAAGGAGCAGATTCAGGAGTTGCACGATAAGGGGTTCATTCGCCCTAGATTTTCTCCATGGGGCGCGCCGGTGTTGTTTGTGAAGAAGAATGATGGTAGCATGAGATTGTGTATCGACTACTGGAGCTGAACAGAGTCACGGTGAAGAATAAGTACCCACTTCGAGGATTGAGGATTTATTTGATCAATTGCAGGGGGCTTCGGTGTTCGCGAAGGTTGATCTGAGATCTGGCTATCATCAGCTGACTGATTTTAGGACACGCTACGGCCACTACGAGTTCTTGGTGATGCCGTTTGGCCTGACGAATGCCCCAGCGATTTTCATGGATCTTATGAACATGGTATTCAGGCAGTATCTAGACCTGTTCATCATAGTTTTCATCGACGATATTCTGGTCTATTCGAGGAGCTTGGAGGAGCATAGGCAGCACTTGCAGACGGCTTTGCAGACTTTGAGGGAGCACAGATTGTATGCCAAGTTTAGCAAGTGCGAGTTTTGGCTGGAGCAGGTGACATTCTTGGGTCATATTGTATCGATAGATGGGATTTCAGTCGACCCATCGAAGGTGAAGGCAGTGCAGAACTGGGGGATTCCAAGGATTGCAGCAGAGATTCGCAGTTTCTTGGGCTTGGAAAGTTACTATCGCAAATTCATCAAGGGCTTCTCTTCTATTTCAGTGCCCTTGACAGCCTTGACCAAGAAGAATGCGAAGTATGTGTGGAGTCCCGAGTGTCAGATGAGCTTTGATCAGTTGAAGGAGGCCCTCACTTGGCACCAGTGTTAGATATGCCAGTGGACCACGAGGAGTTTGTGGTTTATACCGATGCTTCTCTGAGGGGCTTGGGTGCAGTTTTGATGCAGGGGGTAAGGTTATTGCTTATGCGTCAAGGCAGCTGAAGAGTTATGAGCAGAACTATCTGATGCATGATTTGGAGCTTTCAGCAGTGGTGTTTGCGCGGAATATTTGGAGACACTATTTGTACGGCGAGAAGTGTCAGATATTCACCGACCACAAGAGCCTCAAGTAATTCTTCACCTAGAAGGATCTGAACATGAGGCAGCGCAGATGGTTAGAGTTGGTGAAGGACTATGACTGTGACATTAGCTACCATCCGGTTAAGGCTAATGTAGTGGCAGACGCTTTGAGCCGGAAGACTACAGTAGTGGCGTGCTTGTCAGTTGAGAGGCCACTACAGGCTGAGGTTCAGAGATTTGGCCTAGAGTCCTATTCAGGAGGCTGTGCGCCGAGTTTAGCAGTGCTCACGATTCAGCCGACTCTTCAAGAGAGGATCAGAGAGGTCAGGCCTCCGATAAGTAGTTACAGCAGTGGAGACAACGTGATGAGGACAGAGGACGAGGTCTATACACTGTTAAGGATGGGATAGTCCGTTTCAGAAGCCGTATGTGGGTGCCGAGCACTGGAAAGTTGAGAGCCGAGATCCTATCTGAGGCTCATGCATCGACGTACTCCATCCACCCAGGGATTACGAATATGTACAGATATTTACAGACATTGTACTGGTGGCCAGGGATGAAGAAGGACATTGGAAGATTCGTGTTTGAGTGCTTGACTTGTCAGCAGGTCAAGGCAGATCATCAGCAAGACAGGGTTGTTGTAGCCACTCTCTATTCCTGAGTGGAAGTGGGAGCATATTATGATGGATTTTGTGGTTGGGTTGCCCAGGAGTCCCAGAGGGTACATGGCTATATTGGTGATTGTGGACAAACTCACCAAGTAAGCGCATTTCTTACCGGTGAAGACTACTTTCACCATGATGCATTACGTAGAGCTCTACATACGAGAGATTGTCAGACTCTACGGCATTCCAGTCTCGATAGTGTCGGACAGAGACACCAGGTTTACATCTGCGTTCTGGAGGAGCTTACATACCTCCTTGGGGACTAGGTTGTCATTCAGCACTACATTTCATCCGCAGACAGATGGTCAGTCAGAGGCTCATCCAGATTCTGGAGGGTTTGCTGAGAGCTTGTATCATAGATTGCCGCTGGTAGAGTGCACGTACAACAACAGCTTTCAGGCATCGATTGGGATGGCTCCGTATGAGGCACTGTATGGGAGGAGATGCAGATCTCCCGTGCATTGGTACGAGGTTGGTGAGAGAGTGCTTACTGGACCGGAGTTAGTGCAGCAGACAACAGATATTGTGATGAGGATTCGGGATAAGATGAGGATAGCCCTGTGAGGATTGAGAAATTCAAATTGTGATTAATCAGTTTCGTAGGATTAGTCATGGGATTTGAGTTGTCGAATTTCTCTAAGTGTTAGAAATCAGACGCAGCGCTAGTATAAGAAGCAGATGTAGGAATTTTGGCAAAGTCTGTCAGCAGCAAGCTCCTGTAGTGAAAGTCAACGCGGGTCAATAGTACTGTAGCTCGCGTCTGGTGAATTTTGGAAATCAGTAGAGATGACGTGAGCGTGACGTCTTGTGTTGCGTCTGGCGGTAGTTGTGCTTGTGATGGTTGCTGCTGGCAGCAGGTGCACAATTGTGAGAGTGATCGAGGAAGCGACACGTGATTGGTTTGAAGAACCAGTCGTTGATGAGAAGCAATGTTGTTTGATTAAGTGGAAACGCTGCGTTTTGAGTATTGCGTCTGGTACCAGTAGCAAGGGATCTGTTGCATTGTTTAATCCAGTCACGAGGTATCTGTTGACAGATAGGATGACCTAGGCCATGCGACGTTGTTTTGTTGGTTACGCTTGCGTCTGGGTTGTTTTAAGAGATATCTATTGTCAGCTGGTGGAGCGCTGCGGCGTCGTTTTGTTTAGTTGGAACGGTGTCGTTTTGGATGTTCCTTGAGAAATGCAACGACTGGTTGTTGCATCTGGTTTTGTTGTGGGCAACGACTGGTTTCTATTGACAGATATCTACTGTTCCCGTCGTCTGGTTATTTTGCGAACAGCAGCTGTTGGATTTAAGGGTTATATATAGAAGTGTCGATTGACACATAGAATTATTCTGAACCCGATATTTCTTATCTTATCTTCAACCCTCGTTAGCTACTGTTCATCGTAACTTTATTCCCGCTGATTTTCACCGTTCTCTGCCGATGATTTGAACGATTTTGGTGGGGCTGGAATCCCTTTGACTTGCTCTTTCGATTGTTACCCATTTGAAGCTGTAGAACGACCTTGGAGAAGATCGCGAAGTTGCTGATTTCTTCATACAGTGGAACCCGATAGTTATTCCGCTAGTTCCAGCTGTTGGGTAAGAAATTCCTACCGTTCTAAGCTTAGTATTAAATGCTAATACTTTGTTTACTAGTAGAACCGGAGTTAGGTTCTTGATCGTAGGAATTGCTACTGAGAAGTTCTGATTCGAACTAGAAATGAGTTGATTGTTGAGTTTCCTTAATAGATTTGAGGTTCTGGACAGCTTCTGCCGTGGTTGAGGATATCAGGTGAAAGCTGGTTTGCACTGTTGGTATTGCCGTGCCTTTGAAATTCTGTTGAGGTAGAATTCAGTGATTGAAGGTACGAATTGAGCAGTTCGTAACAGCTTTGAGCATGGCTATAATTTGGGCTATGAATTGCTGTTATGTGTTTACGTGAGGCAAGCATGATGGATTGATTGATTATATATCTTGTTTCATGTACTGTGAATTGTATGCATTCGAATTAAATAGTATGCATTTTGAATTGAATATTGATTGGCATACATGCATACATCATGAGCCTGATTGACAGATTTATTGATGACCCGATTGAAAACCACGTTGTGACTGGCCTACTGATGAGTTGTGCCTAAAAAGTCCAACGCTATCATCGGAGTGGTGACTACCGGATTCGAGTGTCTACCACCGAGCTGTGATGAGCTGACAGGCTCTGAAGATCACGGACCGATGATTTCCTCGGTTGATACACCGTGCGGGTATAGAGGCTGACTGAGATGATTGCTAGTTGATACACTGGTCTAGCTATCCGATCCTTGATAGCCCTCATGCATTTCATAGCATCGATTATAGCATGTTGCATGACTAGCTGTTTTGATAGCTCTTCGTACTGAGGCTTGACCTCGTATTTGTTTTCCTGCTTTGTGTTGTTTGGGTCTGTGTTACCCATTTGCAGGATCTTTAGGTAACCAAGCTGGATAGAGTGGAGGTTCAGCTGGTCGATCCCCGTTTTCTTGAGTCCCAATCTATTTATGATATGTATTGAACCGAGGGATGTCCTGTGTTTTATTGTATTTGGGGATCTGTATTTTGAATTGAATATTGTTGTTACCTGATTGTTGGAGTTTGAGTTAACTCTTATTTTGATTATGAATATTTTGAATGATGTCTTAAGTTCAGGCCTAGTTATATTTCGAAAATTTTTAAGCCTGATTTTACGCTTCCGTGATTATGTGCTTAATTGTGCTCTAATCTTGTGTGATTAGCACGGGACCTGACATTTTTGGTATCAGAGCTTAAACTGGGATAAGCTCGATTTGTTTTGATCACACTCGAGTCTAGGCACAGAGTTTTGATTTGATTTTGATTGGCTCTATGACTTATGTGATCTTTTATCTGTCTATGTGATATATCTGCTGTGAGATCTTACCTCTAGAATTGTTTAGATGCCGCCGAGAAGAGGAAGAGGTAGGACGACTAGACGTACTGTGGAGGAGTCTAGGGTAGGTAGTGATGATGATGTTCATCAGGTTGAGGATGTTACTAGACTGATAGGCGAGATGGAGTTTGTGAGGCTCTCTGCTCACAATTAATCTCTAATCTCAATCAGTGGGTGATTAATTTAAACTAAACAAGTTTATTAAATCTAATCTAGTTCATATATAAGATAATAAAAATTTCTTACTTTTTTTTTCTAACCAGCAGAAGCTAACCAGCAGAAGCTTAAAGGGTTCAACTTGTATCGTAAATATTATTCATTTATAAGAATAATTCATGGTCCACGGTGGTTACAAGCTAAGTTTACTAGTACACACTTGATTCTTATATACAAAACCAGACTTGAGCAACCTAAGATAAACTGTCCAAAAACATAGACTATCGGCTGGAGTTTATTCTTCCTGCTGCTGATCCAGCGTCTAGGTAGTTATCTCTCGCTACCCTTGGTTGCTCCCCACTAGTTCCTTCCTCCTGTTGTCATGCACACATACAAAACAAGACAACAGCCGGATAAACTCCGGTGAGAATCATCTCAGTATAATCAGCAGGCATGAATAATAGCAATAAAATGAATAACAGTTTATCAACTGTAAAACAAATGCAATGCAATGAAATGATTCCATTTCTCTTGTTCGATCTCAGAACTGATTCCATTTCAGTTCGATGCCATCAAGATTCGTATCTGATCTTGACATGAATATTCATCTATCGAAACCATCTCCGGCTTCGAAAATCAGGCCAACTCAGTCCTGGACATTAGAATCAATTAAATTCTCTTCGTTATGCAATGTCATGCAAATATAAAAGATCCACTACCTGTGATGGATCGACACATACACAATTCAAGTTCTAAATCAAGAACAGTAATCAAACATGTATGTGATTTCAGCGGGATAACTCAAGAAATATCATTCTCGAGTAATCTAATCCCTGACTCTTATGTCAAATTATACCTTCGTTCCTCTGGTTTCAAAATACTTCACTTGAACTCTGTTTCCACACTTCCTGAGAACGTCACAATACAATATCTGTAATCAAGGTGTTCTCAGTATGTCGAATTCAAGCTTATTTATAGACAACGGTCTCTGTTTTTCTGCAGCATTTCCAACGTGTTCCATTCGAATTACACGTGTCATGCCGAGTATTTATCAATCGTTATCGGATAAAGTCCCACCGCTTCGAATTCAGCTTCTTCGATCAGTAGGGAGAGCGTATCAACTGTTCTTCATGGTATATAGAAATTCTCGCGACTGATGCAACTAAGTGTCACGACTAGAATCCGTAGCTATATTCCGTTGGTGTAATATTTCTGCAGCATTTCCAACGTGTTCCATTCGAATTACACGTGTCATGCCGAGTATTTATCAATCGTTATCGGATAAAGTCCCACCGCTTCGAATTCAGCTTCTTCGATCAGTAGGGAGAGCGTATCAACTGTTCTTCATGGTATATAGAAATTCTCGCGACTGATGCAACTAAGTGTCACGACTAGAATCCGTAGCTATATTCCGTTGGTGTAATATTCAGTCGCAACAAAACCAGCTTTCTCAATAAGCTGTCATAGCCACACATAATAACCAGTAGCTGTATTTCCATATCAAAACGACGCTGTATCAATTAACCCAGACGACGTAATAGCCCAACAGCTGATTCCCGCTCTCAACTGAACACACTCACCAGCTGGAAATATTTCACCGACTGGGCTCGCTACTAATTCAAATGTTGTCGTATCGTGTTTCCTGTGTCATGACGTCGTGTTATTCTCAAACTGGGTAAATCAGCAGATACATCAAACTATCGACTGGTTCTTAATCTCTCTCTGCTGCTTCGAAAACCAACAGCTGGTTCGCTCTAATAATCCAACGACTGGTTTCGCTAAGTTATTCAAAACGACATCGTATCGAGGTTCCTATTTCATAAGTTAAAACGACATCGTATTGCTCCCTTGGATGGAACCAAAACTCTCATACTCACCTCGACTGATTTGCGTTCACAAATAAAATGACGACGTCGCGCCTACGTAATCAAAACCAGTCGACACATGAATACAAACCAGCAGGTGTATAAACCAGCAGGTGCGTAAGAAACTCTCGTTAAAATCAGCAGAAGAAATCAAATGTTGTATTCGAAATTACAATCTCGAAACGACACCGTTCCAACTAAACGAAACGACGCCGCAGCGTTTTACCAGCAGGAAACAATATCTCTTGCAAAGAACCAGATGTTGGTCGTCGAATTCTCTTCAAAACCCATCAGCAGCTGGTTACGCAAAATTACTCAAAACGACGACGCGTCAACTAATCTAGACGACGCCGTACTAGGTATGCCACATCGCTACCAACTGCTGGTAAACCAACAGGCATCCGTCCATCACGACGATTCAAAACCAGCAGTTTCACTTACCCAAACGACGTCGCTGCCTATAACAACCAGCAGTTGCACAAAGGAAACTCCTGCTGCTGGTTTCTACATGCAAAAACAGTACTCGCCACACATCACTCGCTCGTGGATCCTTTCAATTGTGCGCACCAACCACCAACCACCAGCAGCTACGAGAATCAAGCGCAACGACTGAAATTCAAAATTCAACCACCAGTCGCAAGCTACAGTAGTGTTGACCCGCATTTACTTTGCTACAGTAACCTGCTGCTGAACGATTTTATCAAATCGCTTCGTCTGGTTCCCACACTTAGCGAAATTCAACGATACTAAGTTCCTTAATCACCCAACACTTCCAGAAGAATCCGAACTTATAATCAAGCTTCATCAAAATCTATCATTTGGAACTCCAAATCACTAAATTTCGATGTAATAATTTCGGGCATTATATTTCTCCCCCTCTAAAAATTCGATTTCGTCCCCGAACTCATTAGCAGTCGCTATATGCATATAGGAATCATGCAGTAACTAAACTTCGCATTAATTAACACATAAGCAGGAAAAGTGCACAAATAGTAGTTACCTGCAATAACATCATCAGTAGCTGCTTGTGCTTGTCCTTCAGTCAAAGCAAACACTCTTGCTTGCTGTTTAGGAGGTTGACTTACTGTTGGGCTTCCTCCTTGTCTACCCTGCTGCTGATTCTGGGGTTGAAATGAATGTACAGAGGAGGCTTGCCTTTCTGGCATTGGCACTGTTCTCGCTGTTCCCGGATTCTGTGTATTCCCAGAATCACGTTGAGGACAAATTCGTGCAAAATGTCCAGGTTGATTGCAATTATGGCAAAGACCAGACACTCCTGTACATTGTTCTGTAGCATGTCTGCCTCCACACTTGGTACAGTAATCACCAAATTTCTGTCCAGCTCCCAGTTGTTTGAATTCACTTGAACTGGAGGAGCTACTGGTACCTGAACGTTTAAATTGTTTTCCTATTCCTGTAAAGAAATTTTTCTTTCCACTACTGCTGCTTCCAGCATCAAATCGAGGGGGTGGTGGAATCTGTGGGTTTACTTGTGCTGCTTTGGCTGCTGCTGGCACAAATTGTGCTCTTCGCTGCCTTAGCAATCCAGCTTCTGCTCCTTTTGCTCGATTCAACGCATCGGCAAAAGTATTTGGTCGACCAGTGTTCACCAAAGTAAACACGTCAGGATTCAAGCCATTGATAAACTGAACAGCTTGTGCTTCATCGCTGATAGCAACATGTGGAGCAAATTTAAGCAAGCTGGTAAATTTAGCAACATATTCTTCAATATTCAATGTCCCCTGTCTCAGGTTTGCAAATTCTGCCCCTTTATCTTTCATATACGAAACGGGGAAAAATCTTTGATAAAAAGCTGTTCGAAATACTGCCCAAGTAATCACAGTATCCTTATTCTCAAGCGCTTTCTTGGTTGCTATCCACCAACTATTACCCAGACCATGCAACTGGTGCACTATCAGTTTTACCCGACGATCATCGGTATAATCAAGTGCTGCAAATAATTGCTCAATATCTTCCAACCAGTTCTTACATTCTATCGCATTCTCTGTTCCTGCCAACGTTGGTGGTTTAAAAGACTGGAACCGTTTCAACAACGTTTCCATCGGGGTAGCAGCTGCATTCAACATATCAGTCGATGTACTACCCTGCTCTGTCTGTCTGTTAGTTGTTCTTCGAGGAGGCATATCTATATATAAAACAGACTTGTTCATCATTTCTCATCAATCAATAACAAGTCAATCTCAGTCCCTCCTCTGATTAGCATACATCAATGTACTACTTTTCAAGAGATCGAGTTCTGATTCATGCTTCGTTCAATACATGCTATCTCAAATCTGCTCGGAATAGTCTTACCAGTTCTTCACATAATCAGGTGATATAAATTCAAAAGCAGTAAGACATATACCATACAAGCATGCAATCAATTAATCACTCAGGAAGAACTCGATCTACCCCCACTCATCTAAACCCCACTCATCTAATTCAATTATCTTAATGATGTAGTAGGCTCTGATACCACCTGTTGTGAGGCTCTCTGCTCACAATTAATCTCTAATCTCAATCAGTGGGTGATTAATTTAAACTAAACAAGTTTATTAAATCTAATCTGGTTCATATATAAGATAATAAAAATTTCTTATTATTTTTTTTTCTAACCAGCAGAAGCTAACCAGCAGAAGCTTAAAGGGTTCAACTTGTATCGTAAATATTATTCATTTATAAGAATACTTCATGGTCCACGGTGGTTACAAGCTAAGTTTACTAGTACACACTTGATTCTTATATACAAAACCAGACTTGAGCAACCTAAGATCAACTGTCCAAAAACATAGACTATCGGCTGGAGTTTATTCTTCCTGCTGCTGATCCAGCGTCTAGGTAGTTATCTCTCGCTACCCTTGGTTGCTCCCCAGTAGTTCCTTCCTCCTGTTGTTATGCACACATACAAAACAAGACAACAGCCGGATAAACTCCGGTGAGAATCATCTCAGTATAATCAGCAGGCATGAATAATAGCAATAAAATGAATAACAGTTTATCAACTGTAAAACAAATGCAATGCAATGAAATGATTCCATTTCTCTTGTTCGATCTCAGAATTGATTCCATTTTAGTTCGATGCCATCAAGATTTGTATCCGATCTTGACATGAATATTCATCTATCGAAACCATCTCCGGCTTCGAAAATCAGGCCAACTCAGTCCTGGGCATTAGAATCAATTCAATTCTCTTCGTTATGCAATGTCATGCAAATATAAAAGATCCACTACCTGTGATGGATCGACACATACACAATTAAAGTTCTAAATCAAGAACAGTAATCAAACATGTATGTGATTTCAGCGGGATAACTCAAGAAATATCATTCTCGAGTAATCTAATCCCTGACTCTTCTGTCAAATTATACCTTCGTTCCTCTGGTTTCAAAGTACTTCACTTAAACTCTGTTTCCACACTTCCTGAGAACGTCACAATACAATATTTGTAATCAAGGTGTTCTCAGTATGTCGAATTCAAGCTTATTTATAGACAACGGTCTCTGTTTTTCTGCAGCATTTCCAACGTGTTCCATTCGAATTTCACGTGTCATGCTGAGTATTTATCAATAGTTATCGGATAAACTCCCACCGCTTCGAATTCAGCTTCTTCGATCAGTAGGGAGAGCGTATCAACTGTTCTTCATGGTATAAAGAAATTCTCGCGACTGATGCTACTAAGTCTCACGACTAGAAGCCGTAGCTATATTCCGTTGGTGTAATATTCAGTCGCAACAAAACCAGCTTTCTCAATCAGCTGTCATAGCCACACATAATAACCAGTCGCTGTATTTCCATATCAAAACGATGCTGTATCAATTAACCTAGACGACGTAATAGCCCAACAGCTGATTCCCGCTCTCTACTGAACACACTCACCAGTTGGAAATATTTCACCGACTGGGCTCGCTACTAATTCAAATGTTGTCGTATCGTGGTTCCTGTGTCATGACGTCGTGTTATTCTCAAACTGGGTAAATCAGCAGATACAGCAAACTTTCGACTGGTTCTTAATCTCTCTCTCTGCTGATTCGAAAACCAACAGCTGGTTCGCTCTAATAGTCCAACGACTGGTTTTGCTAAGTTATTCAAAACGACATCGTATCGAGGTTCCTATTTCATAAGTTAAAACGACATCGTATTGCTCCCTCGGCTGGAACCAAATCTCTCATGCTCGCCTCGACTGATTTGCATTCACAAATAAAACAACGACGTCGCGCCTATGTCATCAAAACAAGTCGACACATGAATACAAACCAGCAGGTGTATTTACCAGCAGGTGTGTAAGGAACTCTCGTTAAAATCAGCAGAAGAAATCAAATGTTGTATTCGAAATTACAATCTCGAAACGACACCGTTCCAACTAAACAAAACGACGCCGCAGCGTTTTACCAGCAGGAAACAATATCTCTTGCAAAGAACCAGATGGTGGTCGTCGAATTCCCTTCAAAACCCATCAGCAGCTGGTTACGCAAAATTACTCAAAACGACGATGCGTCAACTAATCTAGACGACGCCGTACCAGGTATGCCACATTGCTACCAACTGCCGGTAAACCAACAGGCATCCATCCATCACAACGATTCAAAACCAGCAGTTGCACTTACCCAAACGACATCGCTGCCTATAACAACCAGCAGTTGCACAAAGGAAACTCCTGCTGCTGGTTTCTACATGCAAAAACAGTACTCGCCACGCATCACTCGCTCGTGGATCCTTTCAATTGTGCGCGCCAACCACCAACCACCAGCAGCTACGAGAATCAAGCGCAACGACTGAAATTCAAAATTCAACCGGTCGCAAGCTACAGTAGTGTTGACCAGCATTGACTTTGCTACAGTAACCTGCTGCTGAACGATTTTATCAAATCGCTTCGTCTGGTTCCCACACTTAGCGAAATTCAACGATACTAAGTTCCTTAATCACCCAACACTTCCAGAAGAATCCGAACTTATAATCAAGCTTCATCAAAATCTATCATTTGGAACTCCAAATCACTAAATTTCGATGTAATAATTTCGGCCATTACAGAGTTGGTCCTAGCTAGGTTTCAGCAGATGAACCCTTCAAAGTTTTCTGCAGCAGAGGGTGGTGCGATGGTTGAGGCTTGGTTAGCTCAGATGGAGGAGTTGTTCGATACTCTGGAGTACGCTCCTGAGAAGAGACTGAAGAGTGGCTGAGTATGCCCGACATTTTTCTGCACTTTTGGTCTATGTGCCACACGTATCCAACCAAGATAGAACGAAGAGGAACAAATTTCTGAATGGCTTGAGGCCTGATTTGTACTGGATGGTTTTGTCTGGGTCACCTGCGACCTATATTGATGCAGTGAAACGAGCGGTGGATATTGAGGAGAGTTTGATGGAGGTTGAGGCTCCGATTCAGCCGATTACTGGATGCAACTATCAGCCTGTTCAGGATGCATCGCAATATTTCTATGCTCCTCAGGGGTCACAGCAGCAGCAGTTGAATCGCCAAAGGTTTCGACCTCGAGGGAAACAGTTCAAGAAGAAGGCGGATTCGAGTTCCTCTGGTTCTGTGAGTTCTATTTCTGGCAGTGGTTCTGGCAGCGGTTCTAGTGGCATGTCGTGTGGAAAGTGTGGAGGAAGGCATCCGACTTCACAGTGTCGAGGAGTTCAGGGGTCCTGCCGTAACTGTGGACAGCCAGGACACTTTGTGAGAGTGTGTCCTTTGTTGAGGGGTCAGTCTTTAGTTCCTTCGCAGCAGGGATCAGCTGGTGGTTCTTCTCAGAGACCGTAGTTTCCTGCCCCTACCCAATGATCTGGATTCCAACCCCGTGAGCCTTCTAGGTTTGGAGCACCTTCGAGACCTCAGTTCCAGATTCCACAGCAGGCTCAGGCGAACGCTTTGACGAAAGAGTAGGCTGAGGAGGCGCCTGGTATGATGATCGCAGGTACATGCTTTATCTTTGATTATCCTGCGAGAGTTCTATTTGACACTGGTGCATCACACTCTTTTATTTCTGAGTTGTTTTTTTGTGAGTATGGGTTGAGTTCTTCCCCATTGTGTGATGTTGTTTTCGTGTCTACCCCTGCTGGTGTGAATCTGCGGTCCCGTGAAGTGGTGTTGGATTGTGTGCTTCGATTTGATGAGAATGTTTTGGTGTCCAATCTGATTGTTTTGGGAATGATGGATTTTGATTGCATCTTGGGGATGGATGTGTTGTGTAGATATAAGGCTACTGTTGACTGTTTTGATGGTGTGGTGAGATTTCGCCCTGACTCGGGTGAGAAGTGGGAGTTCTACGGTGCTGATTCGCGCTCAAAGATTCCACTGGTGTCCGCCATGGAGATGTTTAGCCTGATATCGCTGGATAACGAGGGATTTATGATTTACGTGCTTGACATTTCCCAAGAGTCGCGGTTGAGTGAGCGACATTCCGATCGTCTGAGAGTTTCCCGACGTGTTCCCAGATTAGATTCCTGGATTCCCTCCAAGATAAGAGATCGATTTTAGCATCGAATTGGTGCCTGGCACCGCCTCGATTTCTAGAGCTCCGTATCGGTTGGCGCCAGCAGAGTTGAAAGAGCTGAAGGATCAGTTGAGAGATCTCTTGGAGAAAGGCTTCATCAGACCGAGTATGTCGCCTTGGGGAGCTCCGATTCTTTTTGTAAAGAAGAAGGATGGGTCTATGAGGATGTGCGTGGATTTCCGACAGTTGAATAAAGCGACGATGAAGAACAAGTATCCTTTGCCGAGGATTGATGACTTGTTCGATCAGTTTCAGGGATCGGTCGTTTATGCGCATTATGAGTTTCTGGTCATGCCGTTTGGGTTTACGAATGCCCCAGATATTTGTATGGATTTGATGAATCGCGTCTTTAGTGAGTACATCGATCGGTTCATGATCGTCTTCATAGATGACATCCTAGTGTACTCGAGGAGCATGAGAGAGCATAAGGAACATCTCAGATTGGTGTTGCAGAGATTGAGGGACTCGCAGTTGTATGCCAAGTTCAGCAAGTGTGAATTTTGGCTTGATCGGATTATCTTTTTGGGTCATGTGATTTCGGCGCAAGGGATTTCGGTGGATCCGAGTAAGGTCAAAGCAGTTCTTAACTGGGAGAGACCTGGGAACATTTCAGAGATCCGCAGTTTCTTGGGATTGGCTGGCTATTATTGGCGTTTTATCGAGAAGTTCTCTTCGATAGCCAGGCCTTTGACTCAGTTGACTCAGAAGGATAAGGAGTTTGTTTGGACTGACAAGTGCGAGTTCAGTTTTCAGACGTTGAAGGAGAAGTTGACTACTGCTCCTGTTTTGGCTCTATCGTCTGGATCCGGAGGATTTGTGGTGTGCTCCAACGCTTCTCTCAATGGTTTAGGATGTGTGCTGATGCAGAACGGGTACGTGATTGCTTATGCGTCTCGATAGTTGAAGCCTCACGAGATGAGGTACCCTGTTCATGATTTGGAGTTGGCTGTGATAGTGTTTGCCTTGAAGATTTGGCGACATTATCTGTATGATGAAGAATTTGTGGTGTCCACCGACCACAAGAGCCTGAAATATATCTTCACGCAGTATGATCTGAATATGAGGCAACGACGATGGATGGAATTGCTCAAGGACTTTAACTGTGAGATTCAGTATCAGCCTGGGAGGATGAACTCAGTAGCAGATGCTTTGAGTAGGAAGACCCAGCCTGCGATGATTTCGTCTTTGAGTGTCTCTAAAGTCTATGAGCAATTGAGTACTTCAGGTTAGCGTTCCAGCCGGGTGATCGGTACTTTATGGTTTCTTCGAATCAAGTAGAACCGCAGATTGTGAGTGACATCAGGGAGGCGCAGAGGACTGATCCTTATGTTCATGAGTTGAAGATTAAAGCCCGAAGTGGTCAGTCTGATGATTTCTCTGTTTCTTCGGATGGATGTCTGAGATTTCGAGGAAGATTGGTGGTTCCGAACTTGATCGATTTGAAAGAGACCATCATGAATGAAGTGCATTGTAGTCAGTACAGTGTGCATCCGGGCGAGAGAAAGATGTAACATGCCTTGAAATCTCACTACTGGTGGGAAGGCATGAAGAGCGACATCTCTGGTTTTGTTGCTAGATGTTTGAATTGCCAGCAGGTCAAGGCTGAGAGAATGAGACCTGGTGGATTGCTACAGAGTTTGGAGGTGCCCCAATGGAATTGGGAGCACATCGCCATGGATTTTGTGACTCATCTACCTCGGTCGAGTAGGGGATGTGATGCGATTTGGGTGGTGATTGATAGACTTTCGAAGTCAGCCCATTTCATTTGAAAATGGCGAAGCTGTATATCGACCATGTGGTGAGATTGCATGGAGTTCCTGTTTCGATAGTGTCTTGACAGATATCCAAGATTCACTTCCCGATTTTGGAAGAGCTTGCAGGCAGCGATGGGTTCCAGATTGGCTATGAGTACAGCCTATCACCCACAGACAGATGATCAGTCTGAGCGGACCATTAAGACCTTAGAGGATATGCTGCGTGCAGTTGTAATGGATTTCAGTGGTGGCTGGCAGGATTCCTTGTCGTTGGTTGAGTTTTCGTATAATAACAGCTACCAGGTGACTATCAGGATGGCTCCATTTGAAGATTTGTATGGTCGAAAATGCAGATCTCCGATTTGTTGGGAAGAATTTGGTGAGAGATAGCTTTCTACCCCTGAGTTTGTGCAGCACATGAAAGATCAGATTGATTTGATTCGAAGTAGAATGAAGGCTGCACAAGATAGATTCACCAGCTATGAAACCGAAGACGTCGACCGTTAGAGTTTGAGGTTGGCGATCGAGTATTTCTCAAGGTTTCTCCTTTCAAAAGCATGATGCGATTCGGATTTAAAGGCAAATTAGCTCTTAGATTCGTTGGTCCCTTTGAGATTATTGAGAGGATTGGACAGTTGGCTTATAGATTGAGGCTGCCCGATGAGTTAGCAGCGATGCATGATGTCTTTCATGTGTCAATGTTGAGGAAATATGAGCCAGATCCTTCCCATGTGTTGAGAACCGACGAAGTCGAGCTGGATTCTGCTTTGAGTTATGTCAAATATCCAGTCCAGATTCTGGATAGGAAGGAGAAGCAGTTGAGGAATAAAGTAGTTCCGTTGGTGATGGTCCAATGGAGCAAGCGTGGCAGAGAAGAAGCAACTTGGGAACCAGAAGAAAAGATGCAGTGTGAGTGGCCGCATCTGTTTGAGTAGATTGTTGTTTTAGATTTCGGTTTCTGGGTGTGTTTCCCTAGTTGTTGGTTGTTATTTTTCCAGTTATCTTGAACTCTTGTACATGTATCAGATGACTTTCTGTTTTGCTTTCTGTTGTTAGGATGAATTGATTGAATTTTCCCTGAGTTTGCCTTTGATTTCGAGGACGAAATCTCTTAACGTGGGGAGAATGTGAGAATTGAGAAATTCAAATTGTGATTAATCAGTTTCGTAGGATTAGTCATGGGATTTGAGTTGTCGAATTTCTCTAAGTGTTAGAAATCAGACGCAGCTCTAGTATAAGAAGCAGACGTAGCGAATTTTGGCGAAGTCTGTCAGTAGAAAGCTCCTGTAGCGAAAGTCAACGTGGGTCAATAGTACTGTAGCTCACGTCTGGTGAATTTTGGAAATTAGTAGAGATGATGTGAGCGTGACGTCTTGTGTTGCGTCTGGCAGTAGTTGCGCTTGTGATGGTTGCTGCTGGCAGCAGGCGCACAATTGTGAGAGTGATCGAGGAAGCGACATGTGTTTGGTTTGAAGAACCAGTCGCTGATGAGAAGCGACGTCGTTTGATTAAGTGGAAACGCTGCGTTTTGAGTATTGCGTCTGGTACCAGTATTGAGGGATCTGTTGCATTGTTTAATCCAGTCGCGAGGTATATGTTGACAGATAGGATGACGTAGGCCATGCGACGTCATTTTGTTGGTTACGCTTGCGTCTGGGTTGTTTTAAGATATATCTGTTGTCAGCTGGTGGAGCGCTGCGGCGGCTGCGTTTTGAGTATTGCGTCTGGTACCAGTATTGAGGGATCTGTTGCATTGTTTAATCCAGTCGCGAGGTATATGTTGACAGATAGGATGACGTAGGCCATGCGACGTCATTTTGTTGGTTACGCTTGCGTCTGGGTTGTTTTAAGATATATCTGTTGTCAGCTGGTGGAGCGCTGCGGCGTCGTTTTGTTTAGTTGGAACGGTGTCATTTTTTATGTTCCTTGAGAATGCAACGAATGGTTGTTGCGTCTGGTTTTGTTGTGGGCAACGACTGGTTTCTATTGACAGATATCTACTGTTCCCAACGTCCGGTTATTTTGCAAACAGCAGCTGTTGGATTTAAGGGATATATATAGAAGTGTTGATTGACACTTAGAATTATTCTGAAACCGATATTTCTTATCTTATCTTCAACCCTCGTTAGCTACTGTTCACCGTGACTTTATTCCCGTCGATTGTCACCGTTCTCCGCCGATGATGTCACCGTTCTCCGTCGATTATTTGAACGATTTTGGTTGCGCTGGTATCCCTGTGACTTGCTCTTTCGATTGTTACCCATTTGAAGCTATAGAACGACCTTGGAGAAGATCGCGAAGCTGCTGATTTCTTCGTATAGTGGAATCCGATAGTTATTCCGCTAGTTCCAGCTGTTGGGTAAGAAATTCCAATCGTTGTAAGCTTAGTATTATATGCTAGTACTTTGTTTAGCAGTAGAACCGGAGTTAGTTTCTTGACCGTAGGAATTGCTACTGAGAAGTTCTGATTCAAACTAGACATGAGTTGATTGTTGAGTTTCCTTAACAGATTTGAGGTTCTGGACAGCTTCTGCCGTGGTTGAGGATATCAGGTGAAAGCTGGTTTGCACTGTTGGTTAATGCCCTGCCTTTGAAATTCTGTTGAGGTAGAATTCAGTGATTGAAGGTACGAATTGAGCAGTTCACAACAGCTTTGAGCATGGCTATAATTCGGGTTATGAATTGCTGTTATGTGTTTATGTGAGGCAAGCATGATGGATTGATTGATTATATATCTTGTTTCATGTACTGTGAAATGTATGCATTCGAATTGAATAGTATGCATTTTGAATTGAATATTGATTGGCATACATGCATACATCTTGAGCCTGATTGACAGATTGATTGATGACCCGATTGAAAGCCACGTTTTGACTGGCCGACTGATGAGTTGTGCCTGAAAAGTCCAACGCTATCATCGGAGTGGTGACTACCGGATTCGAGTGTCTACCACCGAGCTGTGATGAGCTGACGGGCTCTGAAGATCACGGACCGATGATTTCCTTGGTTGATACACCGTGCGGGTATAGAGGCTGAATGAAATGATTGCCAGTTGATACACTGGTCTAGCTATCCGATCCTTGATAGCCCTCATGCATTTCATAGCATCGATTATAGCATGTTGCATGACTAGCTGTTTTGATAGCTCTTCGTACTGAGGCTTGACCTCGTATTTGCTTTCTTGCTTTGTGTTGTTTGGATCTGTGTTACCCATTTGCAGGATCTTCATGTTAGAGTAGATGCCCAACTAGCCAACTTGTGGCGTGTGGGTTTATAGACTCTTGTATGAAATAGTCTTTATATATGATATTCGCATTCTTTTATATGGCGTTCTTTACTTTCATTATGTGTGTAATGATTTACAATTGCGTTGAGTAAAAGACCTAGAATGCACTGAAGCGTATGTTAGATGTGATAGTGGGTATGACGGCTATCATGAAACACATCTAATAGTCGGTTAGAGTAGATGCCCAACTAGCCAACTTGTGGCGTGTGGGTTTATAGACTCTTGTATGAAATAGTCTTTATATATGATATTCGCATTCTTTTATATGGCGTTCTTTACTTTCATTATGTGTGTAATGATTTACAATTGCGTTGAGTAAAAGACCTAGAATGCACTGAAGCGTATGTTAGATGTGATAGTGGGTATGACGGCTATCATGAAACACATCTAATAGTCGCTGTGTA
>KQ988646.1:126582-149386 GCA_001598015.1 Dorcoceras hygrometricum
GAAGTACCATGTTTCATTGGTAGGGAACATTTTGATGTTCTGAGCATGCAGATAGATAGTGACCTGGTGATCTATCGAACTACCCTCCTTCGGACTTTCCAAGTGGTTACCATTTGTCGAGTGGATAAGTCCGAGGTCTTGGTTGTACTGATTAGTCCTCATGACTAGAAACGTCATTGAGACTCTACATGATAGGCGTCTCACTTTGACCCGTTTTCCGACTCACTTGGGATCATAAGGCGTCGGGATTGGGTGAGACCCCGATGCATGTAGGAGTCGATGCATCGTTGTCGAGGATTCACCGCTCGCAGACATGCGTGGATATCCTATGCTATGTGAGGGATAATAGTGTATAAATCTCTGGCCAGAGTACTAGAAGTGTTTTAGGTAAATGTGTTTACCTAGTTACACTCGCGATGTCACTATTCGATCTCCAAGATGTATGCATAGCTATCGGATCTATAGCGACTCTCGATTTACCAATGGTCGTTGATCTGATCGGGATATATGGATTGAAAGGACCGTACCGTACGCTAACCACGATCAACTGGTTCTTGCAGGCACTATCAGTGATACCTAGGGGATCATGGGGCGATGTTGCTAGACGCTTTACCATGATCCGATGGGCAAGTCCGGAATTGTGATTCCGGAGCCACAATGGTTGTGGGCCCACGGCTAGCTGTATCCCTGAACCATTGAGGGTCACACAAGTACTAGATTCGAGATTCCCACACGGATACTCAGCTCAATGTGTTGAACATGAGAAGAGGATTTCGGGAAGTGCGACTTCCTAAAAGTCAACAGGGGTCAAACCGGGGTTTTCCGCTGTTGAGGGGCAAAACGGTCATTTTGCACTGGGGTTCTGAAAAATGGTTTTTCAGATCATAACATTCAGTTTTGGAAACTGAATCGATCGGTCCGATCTGATCGGCGATCGGAGTTACGATGAAGTCTCGGTGGTGGAGATGAACTGAATGTTCATCATTGGACCCGGCCCGTTGGGCCGGTCCAAGTCCAACACTTAAGCTTATTTAATTAAGCTTAAACCTAGACTTAAACACAATTGACACAACTCCCAAAACCCTAGACCTAGTGCTAGCCGCCCCTCCTATCTCCCACAAGCCGTCGCCGCCGCCGCCCGCCGTGCGCCCCCGCCGCCGCCGCCCGTCGTCGCCGGAAAATCATTTTCGGCCAATTCGACGAGGAGAATCCGTTCGTGCTGATCTCGTCAGTCCTTCTAGTGCAGGCTGACTAAGGAGTCTCGTTTCTGGTCGTGGACCGGATTGCCGATTTCTACCGCAATCTACCGATAAGAGCCGACGTTATTGTAACTACGGTTGGAGCCAGGCACAAGTGCCAGCAAGGTAGTTGTTTTGAACACCCTATGTATGTCGATAATTGTTATTGGATATTTCGTATTGATCGTCTCCCGGCTTATACTCTATGTTCTTCCGCTGCCTCGCAGGGGGGCGGATCCGGATCCCCAACACTTCAGGTAACCAAGCTGGACAGAGTGGAGGTTCAGCTGGTCGATCCCCGTTTTCTTGAGTCCCAGTCTATTTATGATATGTATTGAACCGGAGGATGCCCTATGTTTTATTGTATTTGGGGATCTGTATTTTGAATTGAATATTGTTGTTACCTGATTTTTGGAGTTTGAGTTAACTCTTATTTTGATTATGAATATTTTGAATGATGTCTTAAGTTCAGGCCTAGTTATATTCCGAAAATTTTTAAGCCTGATTTTACGCTTCCGTAATTAAGTGCTTAATTGTGCTCTAATCTTGTGTGATTAGCACGGGGTCTGACAAGCCCAGAGTCGTCAGAAAACTTATGCCGATCAGAGACGACGAGATATGGAGCTAGCGGTGGGAGATCATGTATTTGTGAGGATATCGCCCATGAAGGGCGTGATACGCTTTGGTCGGAGAGGCAAGATTAGCCCGAGGTTTATTGGGCCGTTCGAGATTTTGGAAAGGGTTGGTGCTTTGTCTTATCGAGTGGAATTACCATGCAGCTTATCAGCAGTTCATAATGTCTTCCATATCTCGATGCTGCGGAAGTATGTTCCAAACCCGTCTCATGTGTTGGATTTTGAGCCGCTCCAGTTGGCACCAGATTTATCTTTTGAGACCAGTGCAGATTCTAGCTAGGGAGGAGTGCAGGCTGAGAGCGTGGAGTATTTCGATGGTCAAGGTCCAGTGGCAGAATCACTAGAAGGATGAAGCTACCTGGGTGACTGAGGTCGATATGCGGACGCGCTACCCGGAGTGATTTGGTAGGTACTCAATTTCGGGAACGAAATTCCTATAAAGGGGGGAGAGTTGTAACACCTAAAAATTCCTGACTATGTAGAAATGAGTGCATGACTAGGGGGAAAATAATTTTTGATGATTACATGCCATCTTGTATATTTTTTTATGATTTTATGTTGCATGATATGCATGTCTTGTTTTTCAGCCTGTTCGAGTTACGGACGCATGGACGAGATTAGGGTCGATCGGAATGAAAATAATTTGAGATTTTAAGTTATTAGGTTTTTAAGAATGAGTATTTTATTTTGAGCAACAATTTCAGAAAATGAGGACTTTTATTAGTATTTTGGAAGGGAACCCGTTTTTCGTCTATACGGGCTGGTATATTGAATTTTAAGGTGTTTTAAAATATGAGAAGGCCTTGATATCAAAAATATTTAATCTTTTAAAGACAAGTTATGAGTTTTAATTATCTCTTCAATTAATTAGAGGGGCAAGCATGTCATTTTTCTCCCTTTTTCTTAATTAAATCCATAGGGGTCATTTGTGGCACTCTTTATTTTTCATAACTCAAAATTTAACAAATAACCTAGCCTCCAAATCACACAAGACGTCCCCTCCCTTCCCCTCACACTCAAAGTTTCGAAAATCTCAATTTCTTGGTGAGTTTTGGTGATCCAAAGCCGATGGTGCCCCGATCTCGCGTCTACAACGTCGGTAACTCGCAGATCTCTACTCAACCAAACCAGGAATGTGATATCAACCCTTTTTCTCACCATTTACAATGTATTAATATGTTTTAAAGATTCATGGCGTGAATTTTAGCAACATGTCTAGATCTTTTCTTTTTGGTTTAAAGTCATGCATGTACTCCACGATTTTTATCATGTTTTGCTTCCTTCACATGAGGATTAGGTCGAGGCGATTTCCAGGGGTTGTGGTTTGGTTCTAGGGGTTCCTAAGGGGCTCATGGTGGTCTATGTCGAGGTAGTAGGGTGGCTAGGTGATCTGTAACGCCCCAAAATCCATAAGACCACATTTATGCATTTTATTAATTTCATGGGACAAAATGGAAATTTTAAATGTTATGTATTTGCTGATTTCATTGATTTCAGAAAATAAGATGTGTCGTGGCTGGTTCCAGCAGATGACTCCAAGAGCGATACATGAGAAGGTGTAAATTGATTGAAAATATCTTTAAGGAGGACAAATGATTTCTTTTGAAAAAGGTTTGGTGTTTTACAAATTTAAATGATATGAAGGGAATTTTATAAAAATTTGTACAACTTGGTTGAAGTGTGTCATTCTTTGTAAACATAGCACCTTCCCACTAATCCCTTCCATATAAATAGCTGTTTTGAAAGCAAGATCATTATCATTTGCAAAGAAAATCTTTAGTGTTCTTCAAAATATTTTTCCAGAGAAGTTCGTGTATTGCTCAGGGAGAATATTCTGCCGGAATTAACCACGGTTGCAAAGCTTTGTTAAGGCAAGTAAAAGCTGATCCTTGCTACACCATTTATAGCTTATATTGATTTTATTCATTTTATGGATCTGCTTGCCTGTATGTTTAAAATATGTTGAAGTTCATGTTTAAAATAATTTACGCATGATCAAGGAAAGAAATATTGGGTTCAAAATGATGTTTTTATGCTTCCAAGTGTTTTCCAGAAAATATGGTTACTGAGGATTCGAGTTTGATTCAAGTATGTTTATGAATGTTCTTCCTTTCGTTGGTTTGTAATATCAGAATTGGACGCTATGTAATCGGATGTTGTTAATCGAATCAGTATAAAGTCTGGTTTGATAGATAACAGTTGATAGCGTAGATGTCGTTTTGATGTTGCAACACTAAGTTTAATGTCAGCTGTTAGTTTCGTTGTTCATCAGCTGTTAGTTTTATTGTTCATCAGCTGTTGATTTCATTGTTCATCAGCTGTTAATTTCATTGTTCATCAGCTGTTGGTTTCGTTGTTCATCAGCTGTTAGTTTTATTGTTCATCAGCTGTTGATTTCATTGTTCATCAGCTGTTGGTTTCATTGTTCATCAGCTGTTGGTTTGTTCATCAGCTGTTGCATTGTATCGTTGTATTCAGTCTTCGCACTATTCGTACGTCTGCTTGTTGTGCAAACGACATCGTTTCATTTATTCGTAGTCATGTATGATAACAGATATTCTTACGTCTGTTTATTCTTATTATCAGACTTTCTTATGTCAGCTTCTTAAAGCAAACGACATCGTTTTACACTTATTCCCAAGTCGCGTTGTTAGTGATTATTGTTACGACTGGTTCAAATTAACGATGTCGTTTCCTTAAGTTACAACTGGTAACAGATATTCTTACGTCTATTTTAAGCATTCTCTCGCAGCTGTTTTACGATAAACGTGAACAATGAAGATCTGTTTTGTTTCAAAGTATTGTTTCACTTTGTTACGACTGATTCCATTTCAGCAGTAAGTCCCCAGCAGTCGAATTCGATACTCAGTAAATTTTAAAATGGGAAGAGAGAGTTTTAAATGATGGAACCCGATGATGTTTAAAGAAATTTCGAAGAAAGAAAGGATGTTAAAAGAACAAAAGTTTATTTTAAAGGATTTATGGCATAAATAACAGACGGTCACAAGGAGAAGGGTGAGTAGTCATCCAGATGTCGGCTGCCCTTTCATCTGAGCTATATGCTGAAACTGATATCGGAAGTCATTTTGATCAAAATGCAACACGGACCTGAGTAGAGCTTCAAAACCATAAATCAAACGAAAAGATATTGATGATATGATCTGGGCTATTATCCCCTGTCTCCAAGTTTAAGAAAGAAATGTTTGTGAAACGTTTATGTATTGATGATTCCTTTAACTCAAAGTTATGTATGTTCAGATGTCTGCCTGCGTTAAACGAAATTGTTATTACTCAAATTTTACTTGCTGAGCCCCTAGGCTCATTAGCTTTTAAAATGGTGCAGGTATGACAGCTGAGGAGCGAACAGGAGGTGAAAACTGATAGCAGCTGCTGGGTGTTGTGTTTATCAATGGCCAGCGTTTTCCGTGTCATAGCTGATGTTGTATTGTATGTTAGGCATCTGTATTAGATCAATTACAACAGTTTTATATTCAAACATAATTTCAGATGTTGTAACTCGCAATTGCAATATATATAATACAATCTGTTTTTCCGCAAAAACGTTTGTCTGTAGTTGGCGCGCAAGTGTATAGATGTCTGTCAGCTTTTGTGTTTGTATTTGTGTTTCGAAGTTTCGTTTTTAAGTTATAAGGAATACAGCTTATAACAAATTGTCTTTAAGCTCTTCTTTTTATTCAAAATTTTTTATTTAACCCAATTCGTGATTCCTGTGGGTTCGGGTGTCACAACATGATATCAGAGCAACGTTCCTGAGATAAACACACGCACCGTCAGCTGAATCAGAGTTCATCGTCTGTTCCTCTAAGTTGTGAGTTTATTTTCAGAGCATTGTCTTTAAATTATTTAGCATGTTCTGATATGTATATGTGGTGGATTATGGGCTATAGAATATAAAATGTCAGGAAGAGGAAGAGGTAGAAGGAATATTCCCCTAGAAGAAACTGACAATAATGCTAATATTACTCAATTTTTAAGACTGCTGGTAGAGCAAAACTATAGAGGTAATGGCCAATCTTCCAGCAGCAGAGGACCAAGTAATGATGATCCTCAAGAAAAGTTCAGACGATAGAAGCCAAAAGAATTCAGTGGTACAACGGATCCACTAGTGGCAGAGAGTTGGATCAAATCCATGGAGGTTATCTTTGAATACCTCCAGATGTCTGATTTAGATAGGCCAAGGTGCGCTATCTATATGTTGAGAGAGGATGCGATGATTTGGTGGGAAGGAGTCAAATTGTCTGTAGATTTGATAAATTTCACTTGGGCAGATTTCAAGCAAGTATAGTTTGAGCAATACTTCACAGCTGGTAAGAGGTCTGAATTCAAAAGGGAATTTTTGACCCTTAAGCAAGGGAGTCTAACCATACAGGAATATGTGCGCAAGTTTGAAAGAGGGTGCTATTTTGTGCCATTAATAGGAAATGACCCAGAAGAGAAGCTGAGTCATTTCGTGGAGGGATTGAAGCCTATGTTCAAAATGAATGTTAGGCTATCTGTGCCAAGGACCTATCGAGAAGCAGTGGATAGAGCCCTGCAAATTGAAAGGGATTGGAAAGATGTTGATGAATAAAGGCAACAGAAAAGACAAGCCTTTCAGCAGATGGACCAGAGGCCGTTCAAGAAGCAAAACAAGAACCAGCAAAGGCCTCAGGAGCAGAAGGCTCTACCGGTTCAACCTATTAGCTGTGTTCCTGCTGGTAACAATAGGCCAGAATGTCCTAAGTGCCACAAGAATCATCCTGGACAATGCAGACTTGGACAAAATGTCTGCTATAAATGTGGAATTCCGGGACATATTTTGAAATATTGTCCAAAATCAAAGCAACTGGTGACCAGCAGAGCCTTTGTAATGACAACTGATCAAGCCAACCCAGACTCGACAATTTATGATTGCTGAATTTTCTTCCACGGCTTTAATAGATTCAGGAGCCACTCATTCATTTATAGCTGCTGAATTTGCTAAGAAATTTCCCACTAAGCCTGACCAGGTAGCTGTAGGTTTCTTTGTATCACTACCGTCAAGAGAAGAATTTATATCGCACGATGTATTTAAGAGTTTAGAGCTTAAAATTCAAGGGCATCACATTACTGCTGATTTAATCATATTTCCAATGCCTGAATTTAATATGATTTTGGGAATGTATTGGTTAACCAAGTATGGGGTAGTAATTTATTTTAAGCTTCGGACAGTAGCGGTTAATCCATCCAGAGGAGATTTCTTTAAGTTTGAAGCTAAACATATTTGTAAGATTCCTCGAATAATATCAGCTCTTAAGGCTCAAAGTTGTTTGAGGAAAGGAGGAGTATGATTTCTGGTTAGTTTATCATCTTTAACCATAACCAGTAGACCCCAGTTGTCAGATGTAGAAGTGGTAAGTGAATTCCCCGAGGTTTTTCCAGAAGATATCCAGGGATTACCACCTGGCAGAGAGCTGGAATTTTCCATTGATCTAATTCCAGGAGCTGCTCCAATTTCTAGACCACCTTACCGATTAGCTCCATCAGAAATGAAAGAACTGAAGGAACAGATACAAGATCTGTTGGAGAAAGGGTTTATCAGACCAAGTACTTCCCCCTGGGGAGCCCCTGTTTTATTTATTAAGAAAAAGGAAGGGAGTTTGAGGCTATGTATAGATTATCGAGAATTAAACAAACTGACCATTACGAATGAGTATCCATTACCAAGGATAGAAGATCTGTTTGACCAGCTGAAAGGGTCTATAGTCTTTTCTAAGATCTACTTGAGGTCTGGATACCACCAACTGAAAATTAAAAGCAGCATATGTTTATTAAAACCTACTTGAGGTCTGGATACCACCAACTGAAAATTAAAGCAGCATATGTTTATAAAACAGCCTTTAGAACTAGGTATGGCCACTATGAATTCTTAGTTATGCCATTTGGACTTACAAATGCTCCATCAGCTTTCATGGATTTAATGAATAGAGTCTTTCAACCATTTCTGGACCAGTTCGTAGTGGTATTTATTGATGATATCTTAGTATATTGTAAGACCAGATGCGAGCATGTCCAACATTTGAGAACAGTTCTCCAGATTTTGAAAGATAATCAGTTGTTTGCTAAATTTAGCAAATGTGAATTCTGGTTGGAGAAAGTATCGTTCCTAAGCCATATTATTTCTAAGGATGGGATTGAGGTCGACCCAGCTAAAGTAGAAGCTGTTCGCGACTGGCCAATACCAAAGACTGTTGCAGAGATAAGGAGTTTCTTGGGTTTAGCAGGATATTATAGGCGATTTGTCCAAGGATTCTCTAAGATAACTGTTCCTTTGACTACGTTAACAAGAAATCAAGTGAAGTATAATTGGACAGCTGAATGTCAAAACAGTTTTGACAAGTTGAAGCAAGCGCTGATAAAAGCACCAGTGTTAACCATGCCATCTGATGAAGGAAAATTTGTAATTTATATAGACGCATCCAAGATGGGTTTAGGAGCTGTTTTGATGCAGGAGCATAAAGTAATTTCATACGCATCCAGACAACTGAAGAATCACGAGAGGAATTACCCAACGTATGATTTGGAACTGGCAGTTGTTGTCTTTGCCCTTAAGATATGGAGACATTATCTATATGTGGAGAAGTGTGAGATATTTACAGATCACAAGAGTCTGAAATACTTCTTTACCCAGAAAGATGTGAATATGAGGCAGAGATGATGGTTGAAACTGGTTAAGGACTATGACTGTACGATCAGCTATCACCCAGGAAAATCAAATGTGGTAGCTGATGCTTTAAGCAGGAAGTCTGTTGGATTAGCTCAGCTGATTGTTCAGAAACCGTTTTCAGCTGATATTGAAAAGTTTGGACTTGAAATAGTGTCCAGCAGCAGTACTATGATTTTAGCAAACCTCTCAATAAGATCAAATCTAATAGACCAAATTCGAGAGAGTCAGCTGAAAGATGAGCAATTACAGAAATGGGTCAAGCAAGATAAAGGAAGAGGCAGCAACCTCTATTTTTCAGAAGATGGAGTAGTTAGGTATCTGGGAAGGATATGGGTACCCCAATAGATGATTTGAGAGCTGATCTTTTGAAAGAAGCTCCTACAGCTCCTTACTCAGTACATCCCGGAAGTACTAAAATGTATAAAGACCTCCAGCAGTTGTACTGGTGGCCAGGAATGAAGAGGGATGTTGCTAGATTTGTAGCTGAATGTTTGATGTGTCAGCTGGTGAAGGCTGAACATCAGCGACCGGCTGGATTATTGAAGCCACTGCCTATTCCAGAATGAAAGTGGGAATGTATAGCGATGGATTTTGTGACTGGTTTACCAAGAACTGTTCAAGGATATAATTCCACATGGGTTATAATTGATAGACTCACTAAGTCTGCTCATTTCTTACCAGTCAAAACAACATATGAGGTGAGCAGATACGCGGATTTGTATGTTAAGGAAATAGTGAGGCTTCATGGTGTTCCAATTTCCATTGTATCAGATAGGGATCCAAAGTTCACATCAACTTTTTGGAAAAGTTTGCATAGAGCTATGGGTACAAAGTTGACCTTTAGCACTGCGTTTCACCCCTAGACCGATGGACAATCTGAAAGGGTGATTCAGATTTTAGAAGACTTGCTCCGAGCATGTATTGTGGATTTTTCAGAAAGCTGGGATCTGAAGTTGCCACTGGTAGAGTTCGCCTGTAATAACAGTTTCCAGGCTTCGATTCAGATGGCACCATATGAAGCTCTCTACGGTCGAAAGTGTAGAACACCACTCCATTGGGATGAAGTTGGTGAAAGAGCTGGTTTAGGACCAGACGTAGTACAGCAAATAGCAGCAGCTGTTAGAAAGATAAGAGAAAGAATGAAAGCTGCTCAAAGCCGACATAAAAGTTATGCAGATAATCGAAGAAGGGAACTGAATTTTGAAGTGGGTGATCACGTATTTTTTAGAATTGCTCCAATGAAAGGAGTAATGCGTTTTGGGAAGAAAGGAAAGCTGAGTCCAAGGTATATTGGACGATAAGAGATCTTAGAGAAGATAGGAACACTCGCCTATCGATTAGCACTGCCTCCACAGCTGTCAGCAGTGCACAATGTTTTCCATGTATCAGCTTTGAGGAAATATATTCCCAACCCTTCGCATGTGCTAAGTCATGAGCCAATTCAATTAGCACCAGATTTAAGTTATGAAGAAAGACCAGAAATAATTCTCCTCCGAGAAATTAGAAAACTAAGAAACCGTAGTATTCCTATGGTTAAGATACAATGGTCTACTCATTCGGAGCGAGAAGCAACTTGGGAGACAGAAGCTGATATGCTTTCCCTTTACCCACATTTTTTTGGTACGTAAATTTCTAGGACGAAATTTCAATAAGAAGGGTAGAGTTGTAACGCCCCAAAATCCATAAGACCACATTTATGCATTTTATTAATTTCATGGGCCAAAATGGCAATTTTAAATGTTATGTATTTGCTGATTTCATTGATTTCAAAAAATAAGATGCGTCGCGACTGGTTCCAGCAGATGACTCCAAGAGCGATACATGAGCATGTGTAAATTGATTGAATATCTTTAAGGAGGACAAATGATTTCTTTTGAAAAAGGTTTGGTGTTTTACAAATTTAAATGATATGAAAGAAATTTTACAAAAATTTGTACAACTTGGTTGAAGTGTGTCATGCTTTGTAAACATAGCACCTTGCCACTAATCCCTTCCATATAAATGGCTGTTTTGAAAGCAAGATCATTGCGGGCTCTTTCTTTGCAAAATTATGTTCAATTTCATATGTGGAAATTCCGCCAAGATCTCTTCGTTAGTTGGGGGAAGAATCATTTGCAAAGAAAATCTTTAGTGTTCTTCAAAAAAATTTTCCAGAGAAGTTCGTGTATTGCTCAGGGTGAAGATTCTGCCGGAATTAACCACGGTTGCAAAGCTTTGTTAAGGCAAGTAAAAGCTGATCCTTTCTACACCATTTAAAGCTTCTATTGATTTTATTCATTTTATGGATCTGCTTGCCTGTATGTTTAAGATATGTTGAAGTTCATGTTTAAAATAATTTACGCAAGATCAAGGAAAAAAAGATCGGGTTCAAAATGATGTTTTTATGCTTCCAAGTGTTTTTCAGAAAATATGGTTACTGAGGATTCGAGTTTGATTAAAGTATGTTTATGAATGTTCTTCCTTTCGTTGGTTTGTAATATCAGAATTGGACTCTATGTAATCGGATGTTGTAATCGAATCAGTATAAAGTCTGGTTTGATAGATAACAGTTGATAACGTCGCTGTCGTTTTGATGTTGCAACACTAAGTTCAAAGTCAGCTGTTAGTTTCGTTGTTCATCAGCTGTTAGTTTTATTGTTCATCAGCTGTTGATTTCATTGTTCATCAGCTATTGATTTCATTGTTCATCAGCTGTTGGTTTCGTTGTTCATCAGCTGTTAGTTTTATTGTTCATCAGCTGTTGATTTCATTGTTCATCAGCTGTTGGTTTCATTGTTCATCAGCTGTTGGTTTGTTCATCAGCTGTTGCATTGTATCGTTGTATTCAGTCGTTGCACTATTCGTACGTCTGCTTGTTGTGAAAACGACATCGTTTCATTTATTCGTAATCATTTGTGATAACAGATATTCTTACGTCTGTTTATTCTTATTATCAGTCTTTCTTACGTCAGCTTCTTAAAGCAAAAGACATCAGTTTACACTTATTCCCAAGTCGCGTTGTTAGCGATTATTGTTACGACTGGTTCAAATTAACGACGTCGTTTCCTTAAGTTACAACATGTAACAGATATTCTTATGTCTGTTTTAAGAATTCTCTCGCAGCTGTTTTACGATAAACGTGAACAGTGAAGATCTGTTTTGTTTCAAAGTATTGTTTCACTTTGTTACGACTGATTCCATTTCAGCAGTAAGTCCCCAGCAGTCGAATTCGATACTCAGTATAGTTTTAAAATGGGAAGCGAGAGTTTTAAATGATGGAACCCGATGATGTTTAAAGAAATTTCGAAGAAAGAAAGGATGTTAAAGGAACAAATGTTTATTTTAAAGGATTTATGGCATAGATAACAGACGGTCACAAGGAGAAGGGTGAGTAGTCATCCAGATGTCGGCTGCCCTTTCATCTGAGCTATATGCTGAAACTGATATCGGAAGTCATTTTGATCAAAATGCAACACGGACCTAAGTAGAGCTTCTAAGCCATAAATCAAACGAAAAGATATTGATGATAAGATCTGGGCTATTATCCCATGTCTCCATGTTTAAGAAAGAAATGTTTGTGAAACGTTTATGTATTGATGATTCCTTTAACTCAAAGTTATTTATGTTCAGATGTCTTACTTGCTGTGCCCCTAGGCTCATTAGCTTTTAAAATGGTGCAGGTATGACAGCTGAAGAGCGAACAGGAGGTGAAAACTGATAGCAGCTGCTGGGTGTTGTGTTTATCAATGGCCAGCGTTTTCCGTGTCATAGCTGATGTTGTATTGTATGTTAGGCATCTGTATTAGATCAATTACAACAGTTGTATATTCAAACAAAATTTCAGATGTTGGAACTCGCAATTGCAATATATATAATAGAATCTGTTTTTCCGCAATTAGTTGGCGCGCAAGTGTATAGATGTCTGTCAGCTTTTGTGTTTGTATTTGTGTTTCGAAGTTTCATTTTTAAGTTATAAGGAATACAGCTAATAACAAATTGTCTTTCATCTCTTCTTTTTATTCAAAAATTTTTATTTAATCCAATTCGTGATTCTCGTGGGTTCGGGTGTCACATGATCGGTTGAACCAGGTTTTGCCGTGGAGGTCGGGGGTGGCGCATCGCGCGGCTTGGCTGGTGCGCCCACTTCTCTCGATTCGATCTCCTCCATGCGTCCACGGTTTGAGCCAAGGTTGGTCATGTTATGATGTCTGGTCCTGGGGGTGGTCCAGCCGGTGGGGCTCCAGCCATGGTGGCCGGAGCAGAGAGGACGGGCGGCGGGAATGGCACGCTGTCGCGAGGGGGAGGGCGGTGCATGCATGGAGGAGTAGGGCTTTGGGGGAATGGTTCGGTCTAATTGAACCGGTTTGACTGGTTCGATTGGACCAGATCAGTTCTTCAAGTCTCGTGTCCAATGTTTTAAAATCGTTCCAACTTATTTTAATTATGGACCTGTTATTTTTTTAATTTTTAGTCAAAGGTCCAATTTTAAAGAAAATAGCCAGATATTTTAAAATTGGGTCAAACTTTTAAAATAATTAGAGTTATGTTTATTTTTGAATTTTAAGTCAAAATTGGGGCCTTTGGAATTTAAATGGAGTCAAAATTGATTTTCTAGATTCGAAATTGGTCAAAATCGATCTTTTGGTCAAACTCGGCTATTGGGGTCAAAATTGAATTAAGTTGTCGTTTTAAAGTCAAAAATTGATTTTAAAGTAAAAATTTATTTTAAATTAGTCAAAATTGATTTTGAATTAGGATAAATTAGCCCTCTTGATTTTTAAAGTCAAAATTGAATTTAAAGGTAGTCAGGGTTTTAAAAGGGTGAACATTCGATTCATTGACTAAGTTAAGATTGATGAGTAGTCTAGAAGTAGTGGGCCGGGCTCCTGAACCAGTTTTTGACCGAAGCATAAATGTAGAAGCCCGTGAATGTATATTTAATCATATATGTAGTATGTTATGTACGCAAATATTTTAAAGGAAAGGATTAAAAATATACAATAACGGGCTAAACTTTTAAAATTGCATATTTTTACGAAATGCATGCATCAGGTATGTTTTATGAATGTCAAAGGCATGTTCTTTTAAAAGACAAAACACAAGGGATTGAATGATTTGTGACAACTTATGATGAGGGGATGCGTGATACCGGGCCCGTTGAAATTCTGTTAATGTATTACGAGCTTATGGATCCATGTGTTGATATCATGGTGAAGTGGCAGCATAGAGGTGTGACATATAGGGATCCCGAGGTAAGTTCATGTGAACCACACCGCCGCGTACGTTGGTTTATAGATTGATCAATCGACTATTGTCACACTTCAGGATACGACTCATATGTTTTTCACGTTACCTTATGTCATGCCTTATGCATTTATATGTTATGTTACGATACGAAATGTATGATGCCATGTTTTAAGATCATGCACGCATTTATGTTTTAAAGTTATTTTATTACAAGTATGTGCTTTCATGCAAAATTTTATTAGTATGTACCTTGTTATGATATAAGATAGAGCATGTTTGGCCTCTAGGCTCACTAGGTTTAAATGGTGCAGGTGATGATCCTGCTGAGTTTACCCCGACGGGCGGTGAGGACATCTGAGCGCTTGTTGCAACAGTACCCCGTGACCGCCTTTATGTTTCAGTTCTGCTATGATACATTTTTCAGATGTTGGTTTTAAACATGTTCACTTTCAGTATTTTTACTCAGTTGATTTTTATTCCGTTTGGTTGTTTTAACGTTTTTAAATATTCCTTTATTTATGTTTGAAGTATGGGTGAGAAAATGATTTAGAAATATTTTAAAAGGGAACGAGCAATACTTTAAGTTTATATTTTTCCGCACATGTTTTAAAAAAAAAATTCTAGAGTCTGATTCGTTTCAATCCTATTCCCATGACCAGCTTAGGGGGAGTGAAATACAAAGTTTATATTTTTCCGCACATGTTTTAAAAAAAAAATTCTAGAGTCTGATTCGTTTCAATCCTATTCCCATGACCAGCTTAGGGGGAGTGAAATACACCCTTATAGTTGTTGACGATTTTTCAAAATTTACTTGGGCGGTGTTTTTGAAATCAAAAAAACAAAATGCCGAACAACTGGTAAAACTTTTAAAACATTGATAATGACAAATCTTTCAATGCAACCGGATCAGAAGTGATCGAGGAACTGAATTTTTAAAGGATATAATATTATCTTATATGGATGACATTGAAATCAAGCATGAGCTTTCAGCAGCTAGAACACCTCAGTTGAACGGGTTACCTTAGCGAAGCAATCGAACTTTAAAAGAAGCTGCTACAACTATGATTTCCGATTCAGGAATTTCTAAAAATTTTTGCGTCAAAGCACTTAACACAGCTTGCTACACTCAATTCATATCGATGATTAACAAGCACGTGTAACCCCATATGAGATCTGGAACGTCAAGAAACCTGATATTTCTTATTTCAAGGTGTTTGGATGTAGATGCTTCATTCACAACAATGGATAAAATCATCTAATAGTTTTCAACGTGAAATATGATGTAGAAATATTTCTAGGATATTCAGCTGTGAGCAGAGAGTATCGCATCTTCAGAAACATAATGTTTGTTGTAGAAGAATCAGCTCACGTGGTGTTCGATGAGATCAGCTTTTGATCTACTTCATGTAAAAAATTGAACAATTTGTGCACTCGTCTGGAATCAACCAACCTAGATGACTCAAGTGATGATGTGGCACAGATCAGAATCCAAGCTGATGATCAGCACACAATGGACATACCAATTACCAATGCTTATATTCAAAATGTTGCGCAAGCTGATGTCCCAAATAAATCACCGTCTTGATTTGACTAGTGTTGAACCAGTGTAGGACCTGCAAGAAATATGTGGTTCGTCATCACCGATAGCCCGATAAAGATAATCAAGCCAAATACAGTTGTAGCCATCTCTGTAGGTGCAACACAATGGGTTGAGAAGCCCAGATTGGAGTGGACGATTGAAGATAAAAAGAAGCCAAACCTACACGACGTGGCAAAAGATATTCTCTACAAGACGATGGACGATAATATGTTCAGCAAAATTCAGACCTTTACCACTGCCAAAGAAATCTGGGAGAAGTTTATCCAAATCGGCGAGGGCAATGAACAAACCAAGGAGAACAATCTTACAGTAGGCCTGCAGAAGTTTGAATCGATAAAGATGAGGCCTGGAGAAACAATGACTGACTTCGATGAGAGATTCAGCTCAGTGGTGATAGCACTGAACAGCCTCGGAAAAAAGAGTACAGCAACAGGGAACTTGCCCTGAATTTCATGAGAGCTCTTCCCAAGGAGTGGGTCGTAAAACCAATTGCGATGAGGGAGTCAAAGGACCTGAACAAGCTGGAGCTCAAGAACCTACTGCTAATCTGGAGACTTATGAGTTCGAGCTGGAGGCATGATTTAAATCAGAACGATCTACATTACAGCCTACAATATCTCTAGCAGCAACCATTCCAGCTGAAGAGCTCAGCAGTGATATTACAGTGTCTAATGCTGATGACACTGAAGAGGTATCGATTTTTCTAACCTTGATTTTAAACGAGAAGACATTGTCACAACACTGAATGACATGGTCGTAGAGTATAAAAATCTTTCTCAGTCATTTGAGGAAGTCCAAGCTGATAAAGAGAGTCGTTCTACGAAAGCTGAGCCTATAAGCTCAGATGATTTTCAAACTGCTCTAAGAACGCTAAAGACTGAAAATGAATATCTGAGAAGCAGGTCACAGGAGATGATAAATGAAAATCAGCGTTTATCTGAAATCACAAGCTCCTAGACTAAGTCATTAGCTTCACTACAAAAATTGCAAGGAGCTATGATGCCATCTGGTGATAAATCTGGATTGGGCTATGAAAGCAATATCGCAGAGATTTGTACGCACCTAAAGTGGGATAATACTAAGCTTCAAACAATGAACTTCGTGAAATCCATCATGGACAGCCCGAAGAGTCCAAATCTGATGAGTCACACATTACAGCTAAAACCTCAGATATGGCAAGGTAGATACTGTGGGGTAGGGTATACTGCTCCTGAAAAGCCAAGAGAGAGCTGGCCAGGATACGAATTGAAAAGATCAGCGGTAGTCCCGAATCTGGTGGTAGAAAGCCAAAACAGCTCTCGAATGCTTTTACAATGGAGAGGAAGTACAAGCCCAAGTTCATAAGCCCAGATCTCATATCAAAACTAATGCACATAATTCATATATCATATTACAGTGCACACACGGATTAAACACATATCTAGATGCACACACTGGTAGATATTTAGAATTAAACCGTTGGGTCACAAAGGGTCTGATCAAATCTGGACGCAAGTAAACCAAAGCGTACGAAACTTTGTCTTGTTTGTGATTGCAGGTACAACAGATCTCAGGTCTGAAGCAATCTACATGGTTTGGGTAATGGTAAGCTTATCCATGATAATTTCACTATAAACAATGTTTTTCTAAAAATTTACGTTACATTTTAATTAGTATCAGTCAGCTATGTGATAGTAATTACTCTGTGAATTTTCAAAATGACACATGCACAGTTCAGAATCCGGAAGGTCTGGCCGTGTTAGTAGGATACAGATATTGGAATACCTAAAAAATTTATTGGTCAGATAAGCCACATTCTGATAAAACCTGTCTAGTAGCTGACTCTTCTAAGAGCTGGCTATGACATCAGCGGATGAATCATCTGAATTTTAAAACACTTGCAAATCTGAGTACGCGTGAGTTAGTTACTGGTTTGTCCAAAATAAAATTTTCAAAACACAACATTTTTTCTGCTTGACATCTGGGGAAGCACATTAAATCTACTTTTAAAAAGAGAGGAAGTAACAAAACCTCCCGAATTCTGGAACTTTTACAAATGGATCTTTTTCCTATACGCGTGACCAGCTTAGGGGAATGAAATACAACATTATAGTTGTTGACGATTTTTAAAAATTTACTTGGGAAGTGTTTTTGAAATTAAAAGATCAAACTACCGAACAGCTGGTAAATTTTTTTAAAACATTTGAAAATGACAAATCTTTCAGTGCAACCGGATCAAAAATGAGCGAGGAACTGAATTTTTAAAGGATAGAATATCATATTATATGGATGACATTGAAATCAAGCATGAGCTTTCAGCAGCTAGAACACCTCAGCAGAACGGGTTACCTTAGCGTAGCAATCCAACTTTAAAATAAGCTGCTACAACTATGATTTCCGATTCAGGAATTTCTAAAAAGTTTTGCGCTAAAGCAGTTAACACAGCTTGCTAGACTCAGTAAATATCGATGATTAACAAGCAGGTGTAATTCCATATGAGATCTGGAACGGTAAGAAACCCAATATTTCATTATTTCCGGGTGTTTGGATGCAGATGCTTCATTCACAACAATGGAAAAAATCATCTAACAGCTTTCGACGTGAAATCTGATGTGGGAACATTTCTAGGATATTCAGCTATGGCAGAGACTATCGCGTCTTCAACAACATAACATTGCCTGTAGAAGAATCAGCTCATGTGGTGTTCGATGAGACCAACTTTTGATCTAATTCATCTGCAAACTTCAATAATTTGTGCACCCGTCTGGAATAAACCAACCTAGATGAATCAAGTGATGATGAGGCACAAATCAGAATCCAATCTGATGATCAACACACAATGGACATACCAATTACCAATGTTGATATTCAAAATGTTGCGCAAGCTGATGTCCCAAGTAAAATCGACGTCTTGATTTGACTAGTGTTGAGTGTAGGACCAGCAAGAAATATGTGGTTCTTCATCACCGATGGCCCGATAAAGATAATCAAGCCAAATATAGTTGTAGCCATGTCTACAGGTGCAAAACAATGGGTTGAGAAGCCTATATTGGCGTGGACGATTGAAGATAAAAATAAGGCGAACCTACACGATGTGGCAAAAGATATTCTCTACAAGACGCTAGAAAATAATATGTTCAGCAAGATTCTGACCTGTACCACTGCCAAAGAAATCTGGAAGAAGTTGATCCAAATCTGCGAGGACAATGAACAAACCAAGGAGAACAAGCTTACAGTAGCCTTATATATGTTTGAATCGATAAAGATGAGGCCTGGAGAAACAATGACTGACTTCGACGAGAGATTAAGCTCAGTGGTGATAGCACTCACCTCCTTGAAAAAACGAGTACAGCAATAGGGAACTAGCGCTGAAGGTCATGAGATCGGTTCCCAAAGAGTGGGACGTAAAAACAATGGCGATAAGGGAATCAAAGGACCTCAACAAGCTGGAGCTCCACAACCTATTCGCTAATCTGGAGACTAATGAGTTCGAGCTGGAGAGTAGAGCTGAATCAGAACCGTCTACATTACAGCCTGCGAAAGCTCTAGCAGCAACCACTCCAGCTGAAGAGCTCAGCAGTGATATTATGTCCCTCTTCGTGAAGAATTTTAGGAACTTCATGCGGAAAACAATTCTAAATCCAACTCTTTTGATTCTTCAAAAAGTATTCTACCACTTCTTCTGACTTTAAATGTTATCAATGTGGCAGATCTGGTCACTCTGCTACAGATTTCAAGATACCCAATAAGTACACAAAGAGGAAACCAGATCACAGCAGTAAAGACAGAAAGGACAAGAAATTCTATATGAAGAAGAGGAGTGAGAAAGTACTTGTCGCTGAAGAGAACAAGAGTTCATTTGCTGATACAGATCGGAGGAGCCAGCTCAGGGAAGTCTTCATCAATAGAAAGCATAAAAAAGGTACATTGTCTAGTGGCTGATGACACTGAATAGGTATCAATTTTTCTAACCAATATTTTACACGAGAAGACCTTGTCACAGCACTGAATGACATGGTCGTAGAGTACAAAAATCTTTCTCGGTCATTTGAGGAAGTCCAAGCTGATAAAGAGAGTCGTGCTACGATAGCTGAGCCTATAAGCTCAGATGATTTTCAGAATGCTCTAAGTACGCTAAAGACTGAAAATGAAGATCTGGGAAGCAGATCACGGGAGATGATAAATGAAAATCAGCCCTTAGCTGAAATCATAAGCTCATGGACCAAGTCATCTGCTTCACTACAAAAATTGTAAGGAGCTATGATCCATATGGTGATAAATCTGGATTGGGCTATGAAAGCTGTGAAAGCAATATCGTAGAGACGTGTACTCACCTAAAGTTGGATAAGCCTAAGCTTCAAACAATGAACTTCGTGAAATCCAGCATGGACAGCCCGAAGAGTCCAAATATGACGAGTCACATATTACAGCTAAATCTCAGATCTAGCAAGGTAGATATTGTGGGGTAGGGTATACTGCTCCTGAAAAGCCAAGAGAGAGATGGCTCAGGATACGAATTGAACAGATCAGGGGTAATCCCAAATTTGGTTGTAGAAAGCCAAAACAGCTCTTGAATTCTTTTACAAAGGAGAGGCAGTACAGGCCCAAGTATCATAAGCCCAGATCTCAGATCAAACTAATGCACATAAGATATATTTCAGATCACAGTGCACACACGGATCAAACACATATCTAGATGAACACACTGGTAGATATTTAGAATTAAAGTGTGGGTCCCAAAGGGTCTAATCAAATCTGGACGCAATTAAAACCAAAGTGTACCAAACTTTATCTTGTTTGTGATTGCAGGTTCAACAGATTTCAGGACTGAAGCAATCTGTGGGTAATGGTAAGCTTATCCATGATAATTTCACTATAAACAATGTTCTTCTAATTAAAAATTTACGTTACAATTTAATTAGTATCAGTCAGCTATGTGATAGTAATTACTCCGTGAATTTTCAAAAGCACACATGCACAGTTCAGATTCCGAAAAGTCTGGCCGTGTTAGTAGGATACAGATCTGGGAATACCTACAAAATTGTTTGGTCAGATAAGCCGCATTATGAGAAAACCTGCCTAGTAGCTGACTCTTCTAAGAGCTGTCTATGACATCAACGGATGAATCATCTGAATTTTAAAGCACTTGCAAATTCTGAGTACACGTGAGTTAGTTATTGGTTTTCCCAAAATAAAATTTTCAAAACACAACATTTTTTCTGCTTGACATCTGGGGAAGAACATTAAATCTACTTTTAAAAAGAGAGGCAGTAACAAAAACCTCCCAAAGCATGGAACTTTTACATATGGATCTTTTTGGTCCTATGCCCGTGACCAGCTTAGGGGGAATGAAACCTTATAGTTGTTGACGATTTTTCAAAATTTACTAGAGCGGTGTTTTTGAAATCAAAAGATCAAACTGTCAAACAGCTAATAAAACTTTTAAAACATTTGAAAAATGACAAATCTTTCAGTGCAATCGGATCAGAAGTGATCGGGGAACTGGATTTTTAAAGGATAGAATATCATCTTATATGGATGACATTGAAATCAAGCATGAGCTTTCAGCAGCTAGAACACCTCAGCCCAATGGGTTACCTAAGCGTAGAAATCGAACATTAAAAGAAGCTGCTACAACTATGATTTCCTATTCAGGAATTTCTAAAAAGTTTTTCACCGAAGCAGTTAACACAGCTTGCTACACTCAGAACATATCGATGATTAACAAGAACGTGTAACCCCATATGAGATCTGTAACGGCAAGAAACCTGATATTTCTTATTTCAGGGTGTTTGGATGCAAATGCTTCATTTACAACAATGGAAAAAAATCATCTAACAGCTTTCAACGTGAAATCTGATCTAGGAATATTTCTAGAATATTCAGCTGCGAGAAGAGCATATCGCGTCTCAACAACATAACGTTGGCTGTATAAGATTCAGCTCACTGTGTTCGATGAGACCATCTTTTGATCTACTTCATCTGCAAACTTGAACAATTTGTGCACCTGTCTGGAATCAACCAACCTAGATGAATCAAGTGATGATGAGGCACAAATCAGAATCCAAACTGATGATCAGCACGCAATGGACATACCAATTACCAATGCTGATATTAAAAATGTTGTGCAAGCTAATGTTCCAAGTAAAATAGACGTCTTGATTGACTAGTGTTGACCCAGTGTAGGACTAGCAAGAAACAGGTGTTCCTGCTACCGATGCCGCTTTACACAACGTGCAATATGGTTGTGTGAAAGCTGATGGAGATCATGCATAAGATGATTGAGATCGCGCGCAAGCTGTTGAACCAAAAAGATCAGGCGTTATCGCCCAAGCTGGAACAATTCAGATCACAGGCGCCATCACACAACATGAATCAAATTCCTTTGGACCTGATCTTCAGTGGCATAGAAATCACCCACCTAAGCAGGTCATAGGTAACGTTACTTCACCAGTTCTCACATGAGGCCAACTTATGCATGAGTATATCAATTCAGAATTCATTTCTCATATATAACCTAAGATGATTGATGAGGACTTAGTAGACCTGAGCTGGGTAGAAGCGATGTAGGAAGAACTAAATCAATTTGAAAGAAATAAAGTTTGACAATTAGTTCCTTGGAAATCTAATCTGTAACGAACAGATCTTTTAGAAGTCCACAATTAGAAAGATATGAGATTGAGGGATTACAATCCTATTTTATTCGATTACTGAATTGATCAAGTTTCAGTTTTCTGCCTATACATTGTTTAGCTTTTCTTTAATTAAAGGCTAAACACCAGATTTCATGATTATGCGCGTACAGATTTCATCTTTTGTGCAATGTTTAGCCTTCATTTGATTATGGGTTAAAATTCTAATGATAGAATACAATTATAATAGAGGTTTAGTGACTTCTGCAAGCCAATTGGATCCTTTGTTTTAACTAAAATTGCTCGGGTTCCATATGCATCTTTTCATTTTAAAAACAGAGCACGCTTATAATGGATTTTGGCATATTGATTAAACGTGTGTCTTTCATTAGACTTTGTAAGTCATATAAATAGGACATTAAGCTGCTTCATGCATCATTACTTTTAAAACAAATCATTTTAAGCGGTGTTCTCTCTGAAGAATTCGAGCAAAGTACTTTCAAAGCATTTTAAAGGAAACAGGCGGTGCGCAGGAAGTTACTGGATTTTCTATCGTGGTTGTGTTAAAGAAACCAGGCAAGTAAACTCTGTTTCTTGCTCACTCAATAGAAAGCATATATTCAATTATGTGTTTATGATTATGTACAGTTTTAAAGAAACGAAGATAACTACGGCTGTTCTTCAAGAAAACCGGAAGTTCATGATCCGTTTTTGTAAAAGTTACGTTTACTGTAATTGTGATTCAAAGATGTTTTAGAAAACGGTTTAATGATGTTCGTCCATTGAAT
>KQ988646.1:149453-174224 GCA_001598015.1 Dorcoceras hygrometricum
AGCATTACAAGGAAATCCTTTACAGTTCCAGAACATCATTAGACAGGAGAAAACCAGTAAACGTTTAGAGGGAATTAAACAGATTTCAGAAAGAAAGAGCAGAATGATTTAAGAAATGTTTTAAGTTATGACAACAAGAGGGTCCCCAGAGGAAAGGTGAGTGCACGGCTGACGAACCGTTGTGCCCTTTTAACCAGAGGAAGGATCAGGTGTATAGATTGACGGGTCTGTATACCCCTTCACCATGAGCCATAGTGCTAAGAAACTGATATCAGGATTTTGATCAAACGAAATGGACATATGTTTACACTGTTGTCATAATTTTCCGGAAAATGAATGAAGAGCACAAGTGTGATTTTAATCACAGCTCTAGAGAATGTTTAATGAAAATGTTTTCAGAATTGATTCATGTTTTATGCTTTCGTTTATGATCAGATTTATCAGTCATGTATTGCGCTTGTTTATTCATAAGCGTATTTAATGTTCATACTCCAGTATGTACCAGTTTATGAACAATTGTATTTTGTACTCTGCTTATTTTCAGGCTTTACCTGCTGGGCTTTTGGCTCACTAGTTTTATTGAGTGCAGGTAATTCGAAGTAGGAAGCTGGAGAGAGACGAACAGAAAGGAAGGATGTGTTTATCGTGGACATTAGATTTCACAGTTTCTTGCTGTTCCAGATTTCATAGTTTCTTTTTGGAACATTTTGTACTGTACAAGATATGTTGCTGTTCTTTTGTAACAAGACAGATTTCTAAGTTAGTTATTTTGTAGAACTCTGTTTCAGACCTTATTGCAAAAAGAGATGTATCGATTTGATTGCCATATCAAATTTCTATGCTTCCGCACTATTCTTTTTATTATCATATCAGATTTCTCCACTTCGAATGAGAAAAATTTATTATTCTCGTTTTGACCCAGGTAGTAGTAGCGATCCATGATTCCAACGATTGAAATTTTTGTCTTTCAATCGAACCCCAAAAACTTATAATTATTCATTAGAAAAATGAGGGTCGTTACAGTTGGTATCAGAGCATGGACCTTGAGATAAACACACTTCCAGTCTGAGCAGATCTCTCCAGCTACTTCAAAATTTGTTGAGTTTTAATTCATGTATTAGCATAAGGTAATCTCTCATATAGAATTGTGGTGGATTTGGGCTATCTTTTTACAGATATGACAGGAAGAGGGAGAGGAAGAAGAAACTATTTAGAAGAGGACAATGAATCAGAAGGATTAAATCCTGTCCTCAATAGCATGGCTCAATTTGGAACATTTTGTACTGTACAGGATATGTTGCTGTTCTTTTGTAACAAGACAGATTTCTAAGTTAGTTATTTTGTAGAACTCTGTTTCAGACCTTATTGCAAAAAGAGATGTATCGATTTGATTGCCATATCAAATTTCTATGCTTCCGCACTATTCTTTTTATTATCATATCAGATTTCTCCACTTCGAATGAGAAAAATTTATTATTCTCGTTTTGACCCAGGTAGTAGTAGCGATCCATGATTCCAACGATTGAAATTTTTGTCTTTCAATCGAACCCCAAAAACTTATAATTATTCATTAGAAAAATGAGGGTCGTTACAGTTGGTATCAGAGCATGGACCTTGAGATAAACACACTTCCAGTCTGAGCAGATCTCTCCAGCTACTTCAAAATTTGTGAGTTTTAATTCATGTATTAGCATAAGGTAATCTCTCATATAGAATTGTGGTGGATTTGGGCTATCTTTTTAAAGATATGTCAGGAAGAGGTAGAGGAAGAAGAAACTATTTAGAAGAGGACAATGAATCAGAAGGATTAAATCCTGTCCTCAATAGCATGGCTCAATTGTTAGAGCGATTAGTGGATCAAACCTCTAGTGGGAATGGTCAGTCTTCAAGTAGAATAATTACCAGAGAAGATCCCCAGGAGAAATTTAGGAGACAGAGACCTCAAGAATTTTCTGGCACTACTGATCCCTTGGTGGCAGAAAGCTGGATAAAATCCATGGAGGTGATATTCTATTATCTACACCTGACAGAACTAGAAAGACCCCGGTGTGCAATCTATATGCTCAGGGGAGATGCAAGGATGTGGTGGGAAGGAGCCAAGTTAACAGTAGACTTGGAAATTCTTACCTGGGAAGAGTTTAAAAGAGTCTTTTTCGAACAATACTTCACTGTGGATGTTAGGGAGCAACTACAGAGTGAATTTCTAACTCGGAAACAGGAAGGCATGGCGATGCGGGATTACATCCGTAAGTTCGAGAGAGGATGTTATTTTGTCCCACTGATAGGGACAAATGCAGATGCTAAACTCCGCAATTTTACCAATGGGTTGAAGCCCATGATCAAGCATGACGTTAGGTTGGCAGAACCTGTAGACTACAGAGCAGCGGTGAACAAAGCTCTGCGGGCAGAACAAGACTGGAAAGCAATAGATGATGAGAGGCAATTGAAAAGACAAGCTTTCCAGCAGAATGATAAGAGAAAGTTTAAGAAGCAGAATAATAACCAGCAAGGGTCGAAAGGGAAGGGACCTATTGCTGCTCAACCAATTTATGCTGTTCCTAGCACTGGGAATAGGCCTCCATGTCCTACTTGCAAGAAGAATCATAAGGGGCAGTGTCTGTTTGGACAGAAAGTGTGTTATACATGTGGCAAGCCAGGCCATATGTCCAGAGAGTGTCCTCAGAAGCAGCAGCAACAACAACTCATCACAAGCAGAGCCTATGTGATGACAACAGAAGAAGCTCCGGCGGATACTACCGTAGTAACGGATAAGATTTCCGTAGTTAATATGTCTACAGTAGCATTATTAGATTCTGGTGCAACGCATTCTTTTGTGTCAGATAGATTCTCTAAGAAATTGTCTTTTAAACCAGAAGAAATAGAAGTAGGATACTGTGTTCAGATTCCTACAGGAGATAACATAGTAACCAATCGTGTAATTCGAAATTTAGAACATAAATTGCAGGGCAATATTGTTTATGCAGACCTCATAGTATTGCCAATGCTTGAATTTGATTTTATATTGGGAATATATTGGTTGACTAGGTACTAAGCTGTTATAGATTTTAAGCAGAGATCTGTTTTCATTAAGAAGCCCGATGGAAATTCATTTTCATTCAAAGCTGGTAATTACGTGAAGATCTTTAAAATAATATCAGCGATGAAAGCTCAGAAATGTCTAAGAAATGGTTGTCAGGGATTTATGGTAAATGTCATATCCTTAGAACCTGAAAAGAAAAATAAGTTGGAAGATGTTCTGTTCGTAAAGAAGAAGGACGGTAGTATGCGTTTGTGTATCGATTATAGGGAATTGAACAAGCTAACGATTAAGAATAAATATCCTCTCCCTATAATAGATGATTTGTTCGACCAATTGCGAGGAGCTGCAATATTTTCCAAGATAGACCTGAGATCTGGTTATCACCAACTTCGTGTAAAAGAATCAGATGTCTACAAAACAGCTTTCAGGACCAGATACGGCCATTTTGAATTTTTAGTTATGCCCTTTGGATTAACGAATGCGCCGTCAGTGTTTATGGATTTAATGAATCGAGTATTCCACCTTTATTTAGACAAATTTGTCATTGTGTTCATAGATGAGATATTGATTTACTCGAAGAACAGTGACGAACACGAAGAACACCTTAGAGAAATTTTGCAGATCTTAAGAAATAAACAATTGTTTGCTAAGTTTAGTAAGTGTGAGTTCTGGATTGACAAAGTAGTATTCTTGGGTCACATTATTTTGAAGAATGGAATAGAAGTAGATCCTTCAAAGGTGGAATCTGTACGGGATTGGCCTGTACCTAAGAATGTATCAGAAATTCGTAGTTTCTTAGGATTAGCAGGTTATTACAGAAGATTCATAGAAGGATTTTCGAAGATTGTTGTTCCATTAACGACATTAACTAAGAAGAATGTTAAGTATGATTGGACTCCAGAATGCCAATCCAGCTTTGAGACATTAAAACGTGCGTTAGTCGAAGCCCCTGTTCTAACGTTGCCCACGGAGAAAGGGAATTTTGTGATTTATACGGATGCATCGAAGACAGGGCTAGGAGCTATTTTAATGCAAGAGAGAAATGTGATTGCTTACGCCTCGAGACAATTGAAGATTCATGAAAGGAATTATCCTACGCATGATCTTGAATTAGCAGCAGTAGTTTTCGCATTAAAGATTTGGAGACACTATCTTTACGGTGAAAAATGCGAAATTTTTACAGATCATAAGAGCCTCAAATATTTCTTTACCCAGAAGGAATTAAACATGAGACAAAGAAGATGGCTTGGACTGGTTAAGGATTACGATTGTGTAATTAGTTATCATCCAGGAAAAGGTAATGTTGTAGCAGACGCATTAAGTACGAGGAGCGTGGGATTAGCGCAGATCTCAGTTCAGATCCCTCTGGCATTAGAGATTAATCGATTTGAACTTGGGATATTTAGAAAAGAAAATTCTGGTAAGTTATCAGTCCTTAAGATCCAATCAACATTAAAAGATAGGATTAGAGAAGGTCAAACGAAAGATGATCAACTCCAAAAACGGATGAAGCAGGATGAAAACAGAGGAACGAATTTGTTTGTGTTGGAAGAAGGAATTGTCAAATACCAAAATCGATTGTGGGTACCTCGCACCGATAATTTGCGCAATGAGATTATGAATGAAGCCCATAACTCTCCGTATTCAATTCATCCAGGAGGAATAAAGATGTTTAAGGATTTGCAAGCTCTGTTTTGGTGGCCAAGAATGAAACGCGACATCTGTAGATTTGTCGCAGAATGTTTAACATGCCAACAAGTTAAAGCAGAACATCAGAGACCTGCAGGGATGTTAAAACCACTTCATATACCTGTTTCGAAATGGGATAACATAGCAATGGACTTCGTGGTAGGATTACCCAGAACTGTTCAAGGTTTTAATGCAATTTGGGTAATAGTTGACAGATTAACCAAGTCTGCTAATTTTCTTCCTGTTAAGACAACCTATGATTTGAGTAAATATGCAGAGTTGTATATCAAGGAAATAGTTAGACTTCACGGGATTCCAAGTTCTATAGTATCAGATAGAGATCCTAGATTTACTTCGAGATTCTGGAAAAGTCTACACCAAGCCTTAGGGACGAAATTAACTTTCAGTACAGCGTTCCATCCTCAAACCGATGGGCAATCGGATCGAGTAATCCAAATACTGGAAGATTTGTTACGGGCTAGTGTTCTTGATTTTTCAGAGAAATGGGATTCTAAATTACCATTGATTGAGTTCACCTACAACAACAGTTATCAAGCGTCGATAGAAATTGCACCATATGAAGCTCTGTATGGCAGAAGATGTCGATCTCCAATCCTATGGGATGATGTAGGTGAAAGAAATGAAATAGGACCTGATATTGTAGAACAGGCTTCAGAAGCTATTAAAAGAATACGTGAAAGAATGAAGATTGCTCAAAGTAGACAGAAAAGTAATGCCGATAGCCATCGAAGAGATCTGAATTTTGAGGAAGGAGACCACGTGTTCCTCAAAATTTCACCTATGAAAAGTGTTTTGAGATTTGGAAAGAGAGGAAAATTAAGTCCCAGGTATGTTGGACCATTCCAGATCTTAGAACGAGTTGGATCAGTATCTTATCGTTTAGCGTTACCTCCCCAGATGTCTACTGTTCACAACATATTCCATGTTTCAACACTTAGAAAATACATTGCGAACCCATCGCATGTACTCAGATATGAACCTATTTAATTAGAACCAGACTTGACTTACAAAGAAGTTCCAGAAACGATTTTAGCAAAAGAAAATCGTAAGCTGAGAAACAGAACAATCCCAATGATCAAAATTCAGTGGACAAACCACTCAGAAAGAGAAGCAACGTGGGAAGTCGAATCTGATATGCAGAGGAGCTACCCAAATCTCTTTAAGTAAGTAATTTCGGGGATGAAATTATTTAAGGGGGGTAGATTGTAACGACCAGATCTTTTAGAAGTCCACAATTAGAAAGATATGAGATTGAGGGATTACAATGCTATTTTATTCGATTCCTGAATTGATCAAGTTTCAGATTTCTGCCTATACATTGTTTAGCTTTTCTTTAATTAAAGGATAAACACCCGATTTCATGATTATGCGCGTACAGATTTCATCTTTTGTGCAATGTTTAGCCTTCATTTGATTATGGGTTAAAATTCTAATGATAGAATACAATTATAATATAGGCTTAGTGACTTCTGCAAGCCAATTGGATCCTTTGTTTTAACTAAAATTTCTCGGGTTCCATATGCATCTTTTCATTTTAAAAACAGAGCATGCTTATAATGGATTTTGGCATATCGATTAAACGTGTGTCTTTCATTAGACTTTGTAAGTCATATAAATAGGACATTAAGCTGCTTCATGCATCATTACTTTTAAAACAAATCATTTTAAGCGGTGTTCTCTCTGAAGAATTCGAGCAAAGTACTTTCAAAGCATTTTAAATGAAACAGGCGGTGCGCAGGAAGTTATTGGATTTTCTATCGTGGTTGTGTTAAAGAAATCAGGCAAGTAAACTCAGTTTCTTGCTCACTCAATAGAAAGCATATATTCAATTCTGTGTTTATGATTATGTACAGTTTTAAAGAAAGGAAGATAACTACGACTGTTCTTCAATAAAACCGGAAGTTCATGATCTGTTTTTGCAAAAGTTACGTTTACTGTAATTTTGATTCAAAGATGTTTTAGAAAACGGTTTAATGATGTTCGTCCATTGAATTCTTGAGTTTTCCAAGGATTTATTCTTCGAAGTAGCTCAGAAGTAGCTTATTCGATCTATTCCAGAAATTTCTTGAAATATCTTGATTTTTTTCAGACAAAGGAAACCATTGTTTTTCATATTCGTTCACATGGTTATGTCTGAAAATCTGGTTCTTAAACCATTAGCTGATATTTCTATGTTGAAGATATTCTAAGTATAGATTTCAGCAGTTTTGTTAATCCTTTCCTCAAGCTATATCTGTTGACAGCTATCTACTGTTCTTTTAAAGAAATCTGTTGACAGCAAATCATTGTTTTCATTGAGTGATATCTGTTGAAAGTTTGTTCGTGTTTTCTTAAAGAGCCTATTGACAGTTATCCACTGTTCATTTCTTTCAACAGAAAGCTACTATTCATCCTTTTCAACAAATAACGAACTTTCAGAATTTGATTTCTTATTCATTTACACTTCAATTCAAATGAATCATTCGATTTAATTGACATATTCAAGTAGTATTTTTATTCAGTTTTCATTTTCGCAAGCATTACAAGGAAATCCTTTACAGTTCCAGAACATCATTAGACAGGAGAAAACCAGTAAACGTTTAGAGGGAAGTAAACAGATTTCAGAAAGAAAGTGCAGAATGATTTAAGAAATGTTTTAAGTTATGACAACAAGAGGGTCCCCAGAGGAAAGGTGAGTGCACGGCTGACGAACCGTTGTGCCATTTTAACCAGAGGAAGGATCAGGTGTATAGATTGACGGGTCTGTATACCCCTTCACCATGAGCCATAGTGCTAAGAAACTGATATCAGGATTTTGATCAAACGAAATGGACCATATGTTTACACTGTTGTCATAATTTTCCAGAAAATGAATGAAGAGCACAAGTGTGATTTTAATCACAGCTCTAGAGAATGTTTAATGAAAATGTTTTCAGAATTGATTCATGTTTTATGCTTTCGTTTATGATCAGATTTCTCAGTCATGTATTCCGCTTGTTTATTCATAAGCGTATTTAAAGTTCAGACTCCAGTATGTACCAGTTTATGATCAATTGTATTTTGTACTCTGCTTATTTCCAGGCTTTACCTGCTGGGCCTTTGTCTCACTAGTTTTATTGAGTGCAGGTAATTCGAAGTAGGAAGCTGGAGAGAGACGAACAGAAAGGAAGGATGTGTTTATCGTGGACATTAGATTTCACAGTTTCTTGCTGTTCCAGATTTCATAGTTTCTTTTTGGAACATTTTGTACTGTACAGGATATGTTGTTGTTCTTTTGTAACAAGACAGATTTCTAAGTTATTTATTTTGTAGAACTCTATTTCAGACCTTATTGCAAAAAGAGATGTATCGATTTGATTGCCATATCAAATTTCTATGCTTCCGCACTATTCTTTTTATTATCATATCAGATTTCTCCACTTCGAATGAGAAAAATTTATTATTCTCGTTTTGACCCAGGTAGTAGTAGCGATCCATGATTCCAACGATTGAAATTCTTATGTCTTTCAATCGAACCCCAAAAACTTATAATTATTCATTAGAAAAATGAGGGTCGTTACATAATTACTCTGTGATAGGAACAAAATGGGTCTTTAGGAATAAATTAAATGAAGATGGAATTGTTGTTAGAAACAAATCTAGGTTGGTAGCACAAAGATTTAGACAATTAGAAGAAATAGACTTTGACAGAACCTTTGCACCAGTGGCCAGATTAGAAGCCATTCGCATTTTTCATGGATACGCTGCATTCAAAGACTTCAAAGTCTTTTTTATTGATGTAAAGAGTGTCTTCTTAAATGGCATCTTAACTGAGGAAGTGTATGTAGCACAACCTCCTGGCTTTGTAAATCATACATATCCAGATCACGTCTATAAACTGTGTAAAGCTCTATACGGGTTGAATCAAGCACCTAGAGTTTGGTATGATGCGCTGTCTAAATCTATGCTCGATCATGATTTTATTATTGGCATAATCGATAAGACGTTGTTTGAATTTGTTAATGTGATCATGTGTTATTAGTTCAGATTTATGTTGATGATATTATCTTTGGATCTACTAACCCCAAGCTATGCCAGATATTTTTTCGAAGCTAATTCAGGACAAGTTTGAGGTGAGCATGATGGGAGAGCTGACATTCTTTCTTGGACTTCAAGTACGACAGCTTGAAAATGGAATTTTCATAAATCAAGCCAAATACACGAAATAATGGATGAAGAAGTACGGGATGAAAAACTTCTCAGCAGTAGCTACCCCGATGAGTGCCTCAATCGAACTGGACAAAGACGAAGCTGGAACTTCCATTGAGGTATCATTGTATCGTGGTATAATAGGCTCTTTGCTATACTTAACTGCTAGAGGACCAGAAATCATGTTTGTTGTCTGTATGTGTTCTAGATTTCAAGCAGAGCCCAAACAGTCTCATTACATTGATGTTAATCGTATAAAAAATACCTTGAGGATACTCCTAATGTGGGTCTTTGGTATCCCAAAGACTCCATATTTCAACTGATCGGGTAAAGCGATGCAGATTCCGCAAGTTGTCGCATTGACAGGCATAGCATGAGTGGTACATGTCAATTCCTAGGAGATCGTTTGATCTCATGTTTCAGTAAGAAGCAGACTTCAATCACCACATCCACAGATGAAGTAGAGTACTTAGCATCTGGGAGCTATTATGCTCAGATCTTATAGGTACAACTTCAGCTCAGGGATTATGGCATTGATCTTATACTACACTCATAATCCTGTGCTGCATTCACAAACTAATCACATCAACGTTAGGCATTACTTCATAAGAGTCACGTGCTCAAGAAGGATGTCAGACTGTAATATGTTTTAATAGAACAGCAAGTCGCTGATATCTTCACCAAGCCACTGCGTGACACGAAGTTTTTGTTTTTTTAAAATATTCTTGGTCTCTTAGAATTGCACTAATCTATCGAGTGCAGGTGATCATGGAGTTACTCAGCTTAGGGGAAACCTCATCTTAGGGGAGAAACTCAGCTTAGGGGGAACCTTGGATTAGGGGAGAACCTCAGCTTAGGTAGAACCTCAGCTTGGAGAGAACCTTCAGATCAGGGGAAATCTCAGCTTGAGGGGGACCTCACCTTTGGGAGAACCTCGGCTTAGAGGGAACCTCAGATAAGAAGTAATAAGCTTTAAAGTCAACTGAATGTGCGTGAGCTGATCGACTTCAGATTATGCACATATACAGATGATGCTTATCCCAGTTCTGATATTTTCATCCTCTATTGATATATTAAATATAAATGTTTGTGATTTCTTTCCTGTAAATGGCAGATCTTTTCATTTTTATTGCGTATCGATAAATTTTACAAGTGTCCTTTTAAATTCAAAACCCGCCAATCGATTCCTGACATGTGTGTTGTCAGTATACGAAGACGCAACAAATATTTTCTCTCACCATTTCAACTTATATTTATGGTTTTTCTTCTCATAATATTCGATTACCATTACTATCTTGGTTTTCCTAATTCTTGTTAGAGTAGGTGCCCAACTAGACAACTTGTGGCGTGTGGGATCTTGTTGAATCTATGTAAAATTGATCTTTATTTATGAAATTCACATTCTTTTATGGCATTCTTTATCTTCATTGTTATGATTAAAATTGTTGGATAAAGACCTTGAATACACTATAGTGTATGTTAGTTGTGATAGTGGATTTGATGGCTATCGTGAAACACATCTAATAGTCACTGTGTGTTCTAAATGAGTTCTACTCGATTGGACCGTCCAAAAGAGGATAAGGGCCTCCCGAGCTTGAGACTAGCATCTGCGATGCAAAGTACCACGTTTCATTGGTAGGAAACATAGTGATGTTCTGAGCATGTAGATGGATAGTGACCTGATGATCTGTCGAACTACCCTTGTTCGGACTTTCCGAGTGGTTATCATTTGTCGAATGCATTAAGTCCCAGGTCTTGGTTTTGCATATTAGTCCTCATTACTCCAAACGTCATTGAGACTCTACATGATAGGTGCCTCACTTTGACCCGTTTACCGATTCCGTTGGGATCATCAGGTGGCAGGATTGGGTGAGGTCCTGATGCATGTAGGAGTCGATGCTTCATTGTCGAGGATTCACCACTCACCCTTGTGCATGGATATCCTATGCTTTCTGAGGAGATAATAGTGTAACAAATCTCTGGCCAGAGTAATAGATATTTTTAGGTAATGGGTTTACCTAGTAGCACATGCGATGTCACTATTTGATCTCCAAGATGTATGCATGGATATCAAATCTCTAGACTCTTGATTTACCAATGGTCGTTGATTTGATTGGGATATTTGAGCTGAAAGGACCGTACTGTACGCTAACCATGACCAACTGGTTCTTGCAGACACTATCAGTGATACTTAGGGGATCATGGGGCGATGTTGCTAGACACTTTACCATGATCCGATGGGTAAGTCCGAAAATGTTTTTTCGGAGTTCAAAGAGTTGTGAGCCCACGGCTAGCAGTATCCCTAAATCATTGAGGGTCACACAAGTATTAGTTTCTCAATTCCCGTATAGAAATTATGCTCAATTTATTGAGTATAGTAGGAGGAAGGTTGGAAGTATGACTTCCTAAAATCTGGGTACGTATGCCCTAACTGCTATTTTGGATTAGGTGGTCTGGAAAAAATTTTCGCATCATAATGTTTAGTTTGGTAAACTGTGCAGATCGGTCCGATCTTATCGTCGATCAAGATTTTAATGAAGCCACAACGATGGACTTGAAACCAATGTTCTCTGAGCCTGGGCCTAACCTAGGCCCATTAACCTCGTTTAAACACCATGGAAAATATATAAATAGAGGCCTTGGGTATTCATTTATTCACTCCAAGTTGTGTTAACAACTCTCCCTATAGCTCCCCTCCCCTCTCCTTTGTCCTTCTCCTCCCGCCGCAGCCGTCGTCGCATGCCGCCGCCGTTCGCTGCCCGTCGCCAACGCCGTCGCCACCCGCCGCCATCGTGGGAAGCGTTCGAACCATCTCGGCGTGGAGATTTCGTCTGCAGAACTTCTGTTGGTTTTTTAGTGCAAACCAACAAAGAAATTGAAATTCCGGTCATGTACTGGATTAGGCATTCATCACCAGTCAACCGTTGAAGTGCTATCTCCATTGTGGAATAGTCGGAGCCAGGCGCCTAGTCGCCAGAGGTAAACGCTACAAACATCCTATGTATGTTTAGATATCTATTTTGTGTATTGACCGTTCTCGGGCTGTTCAAATATTTAAACTTCCGCTGTGCCCTGGGAGCGGGATCCTGATCCGCCGCTGCGCCAACAATTCTCTTGCAGAAAATCTCTCTCGCTCTCAAGAAATCCAACAGAAATGGACCTTGTCTTCGTTCAGAACGCTCTCCAAGTCAACTTTGATTCCATTCTCAGCCTTCACAGCGGCGGAATGCTGAAGGTATTCAAAACTTTGGAGTTTTCTGGACTCAGAGATTTCTTTGGGTGCTTGGCTATGGTTTATGAGGAGGATCTTCAGGATTTTTTCGCCAACGCTAAACTGGAATGAAACACTCTGATCAGCACAGTCCAGGGTTTGACATTGGTTATTACAGAAGAGATGTTTTCTGGTATTTTTCAGTTGCCCACTGAGGGGATTGTCGTGATATCTGAGTTTCCTGCGAGGATGTTCACTCAGATGACGATGACATTTTCTGACTGCGGTGTGCAAATACAGAGTTCGTGCACAAGAAGGCGTTGATGGTGTAATATCGCCTGCTCAACGATATAGCCAAGGTTCTCACTGCCAAAGCTGGGTCGTTTGACACTGTGGCCCAAGGGAAATTCGACATGATGATGGCAATCATGGGGGCGTCAAAATAAATTGGAGCAAAATCATTTTCAGGATTTTGAAGGTGATGTCGACCAAGCAGGCTTTTGGTTTTGCTGTGTAGATAAGCTGCTGCTGGAGGGCATACACGGTGTAAACTGGGAGAATCTAAGGCCCTTCCCTTCTTGAATATTCTATTTGTAAAATCTGTTGGCACATACATCGCCAAAAACAAATCCTCTCCAACAAATCTTGTAATGGTGAAGAAGAAAATTGAAGAAGCTGAAGAGGCATCATTGAAGCAAGAACGACTGAGGAGATGGAGGCCAAAGCTGCTGCTGCAAAAGCCAAACGTGTGAGACCTGAAATTGTAATAAAGATTAATTGTTGGATTAATCGGTTTTTGAGGAATTATGGGTGTTTGGAATTCAATTTGAAGGTTTCGTTTGCATTTTCGGGTCAGAAATCACATTTAGAGCAATTCTGGAAATTTTGGAATTTTCCAGTTTGAAATCTGGTTTTGCGAGAAATCTGTATTGTTGGTGAAATCTGTTCGTTTCATGAGAAATCTGTTCGGATTTTGTGAAATCTGGGCATTTGGTGTTGCAGCGCGTTTTGTAGCGAGCGAGATCAATACGTCGTCGTTTTCGTGAGATCTGGATGTCGCGAAGTAGCTGAGATCTGTTGCGCGTGTATATAGAATTCTGCACGGTGCGTTTTTATCATAGACGCTTGTACGTCGTCGTTTAGGAGAGATCTGGTCTTGTGTTAGCGCTATAATCTGATGTAGAGATCTGTCCCGTGTGTTTTTGTGTTGAGGGCGAAACGATGTCGTTTAGATAAGTTACTACGGCGTCGTTTGGTGAACGCTTGAGGGAGAGATCTGTTTCGCGAGTTTAGCGTTCGAGAGATCAGATTTTAGCGAGCAGCTTTTAACGCTTTGTATTTCAAATTTTATCAGCGTTTTTGTTTAGCGTTTCAGATTTCTCCGTGGTTTTGGAGTGACGTCGTTTTGGGTAGAGCTCTTTAACCAGTTGTTGGTTTTCGTTAGGCATCAGCTGTCATAAGATTTCGCGTGATGTTTGATCAGCCGTTGGGTCGTTCAACAGTTGGCAATTTTTAGTGACCAGCTGTTGGTTTATCCAGCTGCTGATTTGGATATATATTTAGCGTCGGCTGATTGTGTCGGTGAACGTTTTATTCAGACTTCTCGTGTGTATATATTGGAAGCTTTGTCCTTCAACAGATCCCGTACTTAGCAAATTTTCTCCCAACTTTCGTTCTTCGCTTCTAACCCTCGGGTACTGTTCACGTGAGCTTCTCCGGTGAATTCCCGTCGATTCCGGCCACCGTTTGTCACGTTTGAGGTAGCGTTGGACTCCTCTCGACAAGCTCTTTCATTCCTTACCGATTTTGGAGGCTGTCATTGGCTAGAGCAAAAGCACGAAGTTGCTGTTTCGTGCATGTATTTCGCTTTTCAGGTAGCCGTTAGTTTTAGTTGTTGAAATCTTGTTCCTAGCCTTGAATTGAGCTTCCTGTTAAGTTTTATGGGTTAGAATTGAGTGCTGGTTTTAAGTGTATAGATTCAGGCCGTGACTTTCTTGGTTGCCCGTGAGTTTTGTTGTGTAATGCCTGACATCTTGCGTATGTTTAGCAGGTTGGATTCATATTTCTCGAGGCTTGAATTGTGGTAATTGTTGCATGAATCAGGTACGGATTTGAGCTTGTAAAATCAGCGTGTTTATGGCTTGGATAGAATGGCTGGTTGCTGAATTGTTCTGCCCTGTTTGTGTTGCTGGCCGAGAGTTATGCTGTGTATAATTGCCTGGTGTAATAGCTGTTGTGCATATGATTTATGCTTGTTGATTGTCCAGCATGTTGCATACACGCATCGGCATGTTATTTCATTTCAGCTTGCAGCCATTGTTTCGTTGTTGTTGCTCCGTTTTCTTACCAGGATGCGAGGGCGAGCGGCGATACCGCACTCTCATATCCCTGTTGGGTTTGTTAGCCACCATGCGTCGAGTGGTTAACTATCACAGTTCATGGGCGAGTCAACGGCAGGTTGAGTTGTTTGATGCATCTGGTATTCGAGTGTAGTGTCAAGGCGAGTGGCTCATTACCACACTTTGAACACACCCCGTGGCCACTGTTGTTGCAGATTCCGTTGAGCTGTGCATTGAGTTCTTTGGCTCCCTTCCTTGGTTGTAGCCTTCGGCTGTTGGTCCTGGTCTCATGCATAGCATCTGCATTTTATTCTTGTTGTTTACTGCTGTTTTATAGTTGCTCTCCGTACTGGGGTTTGACCTCATGTCCCTCTGGGGCTTGGGTTTTTTCCTTGCCTGTTGTGTTGTTCAGGTTTTCCAGGTTATTCAGCTTGTCGTGGTGCTGACCCAGCTAGAGGTGCCCCAGGAGGTGGTTAGAGTATCCCAGTAGCTTATAGAATATTTATATGTATCAGTATTGTTAACCAGGGGATGCCCTGTGCTTTTGTTGTAGTCTGTTATATTCGGTTGTTGTTGTTACCAGGTGTCTGATACATGTTATGCTTTATTGGTTTTTGTGGGATTGTAGCCTTTGTTTTGTTGGTTTGTTGTTAAACTGGGATTACTTTGAGTATCGTACTATTTTAAATTATATTGTTTTAAACCGTCAGGCCAAAAGCAAAAATTTTACCCGCTTTTTAGTAGCTTCCGCTTGTGTTTGCGTGTTTTATCTCTGTTGTGAGCACGAGGCCTGACAAAACGTAGCAGATATGCGCCCCACAGCATTGGATACTATTGACCCGGCAGTAAAGCGAAAGCGAACAACAGTTGGGAGAGTTTCTCCTTCTGTCACATCTCTTCCTATTGTGGTGGCAGCCACACCCAGTCAAATAATGCGACCCCCGAAGCACAAACTTATTCTGGCGGAGGATTATAATTCTGAGGATACTATGCCATTGAGGAAAGTTATTCAGGTATCAGCACCGGTGGCTCTGGCTGTTCCAAAGCCTACTCTTAAGGTAGCTGAGTCCACGCAGTTATCCAATGACGAGTCTTTGTCTCTGGAGGAAATTTTACTGCATCTTCCAGCTGACACACTTCCTCCTTTAGTAACTACAATAGAGCCGTTGTTTAAGATAGGGTGGATCAAGGGCATTCAGATCAGGGAAGTAAATTGGCTCACCCAATACCTTCCGAATATTGCCCCCGAGGATAAGGGAAAACGGATTTTGGTTAAGGTGAAAAAGGAAATCCAGCTAAAGACAGTTGATTTAATTTTTCTGGATATTGAGTTTTGGATACAGATCAGAGACTCCGTTTTTGCTGAAGTGATTCGAATTCGAAAGTCTTCAAGGATTATTCAGCTTACGTCAATGAATACCGTTTCAACATTAGTAGCAAGGATGCTAAGCTGCTGTGATGGGCTGAGACGGTTTCTATTCGGGTAACTCTCAAAGAAGATTGTTGTTACAGGTGAAATACATAGAACTATTGCTCAGGAAACTTGTGATTGCGTGGCAGAACAATTTTGCTCCCGGCACTCCGTCCACAGACATAGACATCATGGTTTTCGACAAGCTTGTTGAGGCCAACAAGATTGCAGTGTTAGCATATCTGGGGCTTAGGAGGCATCATCAGCTTGTGTGGACGCTAACAAGACCTTCGACTTTATTTTCTAGCTCATATGAGGATGTTGTACAGTGTTCAGTCTTCAATTCTTCGCGATCTACAGTGAATGAGTGTACAGATATGGTTGTTCATTCTTCAGTACAGTTTACAGCAGACGTTCCTATTTCATTTCTCCGAGCTATTCAGCACGGCCAGCGAGCTGAACAGTTTTACAGATTTTTTGATGAGGATGCTATGTAAAATTCATCTAAATCATCATTTGCGTTGGAACCTTTTGAAGTTATATTTTATGAGGTTCAGCCCGTCCCAACAGATTGTATTTTTGAAGAATCTCACAAAGCTCAGTTGTGTAGACAGACAGCTGCTCAGCTCAGAGACTTAGTACACAGTCTTAATCTCGAGCAGCTGAAATCTTAAGAGCTTTTAACATCTTTCAAGTCCAAATTTGATCAGAGAATGAAGTCTCTCGAGCTTAGTGTTGAAGATACACATAAGTCACATCTTACGTTGATCAACAAACAACAGAGATGGTATCTAGAATTGATAAATTGGGGAGAAAAAGTCAAAGTTGACTTCTCTTTAGAGCTTACTTCGACAAGGAAGTTGCTACTTGACGAGGTTCAGCATTCATCATCTGAAGTTAATTCGAGTATCGCTAATTTTGGCTCTCAGCTATCTGAAATCTTTGTTCATATAACGAGAGCTGGTGATGCCAAAAAGGGGAAATTAGCAGCAGTGGAAGACAAGCAGCAGTGGAAGACACAGGGAAAGTAACATCAGCGGAAAACGCAAATGGTTTTGAGAAGAGATTTTTTTGAGGTTCAGATATTGTAGTTACAGTTCTTGTACTTGGTGAAATTTTGTTCGAAAATTTATTATTCTAAATAAAGCTGCTACGTTTTGTCAACACCAAAAAGGGGGAAATTTTTTTGAGTAAAATTTACTAAGTTTTGGTGATAACAAAATACAGGAACTCGAACAGATTGGAACAGGTTACAGCAGATAAGATTACAACATCGTAGATCATCTTAGAGCATCACAGACCAGATTAGAGCGACACAGATCAGCTTAGAACGACACAGATCAGCTTATAGCATCGTAGATCAGCTCTGAGAAAGTCGATCAGCTCAGAGCATCCCCAATCAGCTCAGAGCATGTCTATTATCTCAGAATGTCTCCAATCATCTCAGAGTAAGTCGATCAGATTAACGTGACACAAATCAACTCAGATTGGAGCTTCGTAATCAAATAAGAGGAAAGCAACAAAAACATATCAGATCAGATCTTAAGAGAAGGAATCATATTAGATCAGATTCAGATAAGAGGTTTGTAAAAAGAACATCTTGCAGTAGATTATGGAAATAGAATAGCTCAGAGAAACGTCAGCTCAGAAAACAGGTCAGACCTCACGAACAGATTTCAGCTTAGAGATTATAAGTTTTCAGATCAAAAGCGTGAAGAACTTAGTTGTCAAGGTCAATATTTAAATATTCAGTTTTCAAATAAATCAAATCAGCTCAGAGAAACGTTCCGAGATCATCGTTAAATTTGAGTACAGATCACACTGGGAAAGGTTCAGCTCTGGATCAGATCGCAAGAACAGCTTTCAGATCGCGTTTACAGCGAACATATCAGAGCTTACAAACATTCATATTAGATCAAATATTGCACCTCATGATTTCAGCTTAGGGAAATGTATCTCAAATCATATCAGAGCAATTGAAGCGCTCAATTACTGGCTAAATTACCGGACACTATTTTTGTACCTAACGGTAACCTTCCGATGATTCTGGTATGTATCAAGTCAAGTCTTACAAAAATGGAAAGAAGATCAATCAGCCAGAATATCAAATGAATCAAAGGATCGAGCAAATCAAAAGATATATAAATAAAATAAGGGGTGACGAGTGACGTACTAACACAGACTGAAAGCTTGAGATATCAGATCGCGCACAAACACTTTGTTGTTCATTCATCGTCCTCACCTCGACTTTGCTCCGAAAATGTTCAAAGTCATTTTTCTGAGTTGTGATCATACTCTATAGTTTCTGCTTATAAGTGAAAATAAAAAACAGAGTGTGAATAGAGAGCGTAGCTTAATCAGCTCAGATATGATAACTGTAATAGAGAACATTCGTGTGTCTATAATATGTCATACAGTGCTAGGAATTCTCACAGTTGCGACTGTTGGGATTGGATTATTGCAGGAGCTGTAGTAATCAAATTATTCTAGTGGAATCCTTCCTGAACAAGGAATAAAGGGAGACGTAGGAGTTTAAGCTCCGAACTTCCATAAACAAATTCTCGTCCCTTTACTTTTATTACTTTCATTTTTTAAATCTGTTTACTGTTCAATCGAGTTCATTCCACACATATTTTTATTACTCAATAGAATAGATCACACTGAGATCTTTCGATGGTAACTCAGCTCAGAGTTAAGCCAAAGTTTGTAAAATTGTTTTAAAGGATTTTTGTGAAAATTGTGAAGGATTTCATTCACCCCCCCCCTTAACTCCGAAGCTGTTAGTTTAACTGTATTTTCGATTCCAAAAATCAGGGTATCATCGTAATCTCGATCGACAATTAGATATCGCTGATTTGATCAATATAGAAAACTGGTTATTATGATGCGGAATCGAATTCCTCCACAACTGATTCTGAATATGGCAGCTTCATTGTCCACCACTGATTATGGCAAACATACTTTCATGATCCATTATGTGATTCTCATATCTCTACGGGAATTATGAAATCAGTACTTGTCTGATCCTCAATGGTTCAGGGATACAGCTAGCCATGGGCTCATAACTCCATTTGACTCGGAGAACACATTCTCTGACTTATCACACAAGCATAGGGCACTAATCATACTATTAGTAAATCATGCTAAAATCCGATTCATAAATTAACAGAGGTCTATTATCTCAAATCATCAAAATTTGAAATGCAAAGCAAAAGGTTACCTATGATCAGTATAGTGTCTAGATCGGCCTCCTCTGTCAGGCCTCGTGATCACATCAGAGACAAAACACTCAAAACAAACGGAAGCTACTAAAAAGTGGTTAAAACTTTTGCTTTTGGCCTGACTGAAAGATAACATAATTTAAAATACTAGATACTTAAAATAATGTCAATTCATAAATCCACAACAGCACAAACATTCAAATACAACAAAAGCCTGACAGCTGAATACTACACAAGTACTAAGAGACTGACAGCTATATATAACTAAGCATCACCCGGGACATCCCACCCGCGGTGATACCAGTGCACATAAATAATATACATAATTGGGACACTCTATCCACCTCCTGGGGCACCACCAGCTGGATCAAAGCCACAACCAGCGGAATAACCTTGGAAACCTGAACAACAAACAGGCAAACAAACACAACCGCCCCAGAGGGACCTCGGGGTTAAACCCCAGTACGGAGAGCAACTATAAAACAGCAATGAATAGCAACAGATATAAAGCTAATTCTATGCATGAAAGACAATGCAACAGCCGAAGGCTACAACCAAGGAAGGGAGGCAAAGAGTTCAACAGCTGACAACAGATTCTGCAAAGAACAGTTATTGGCCACTGGTGTGTGTACAAGCACACGAGAATTACCCGCTCATCTTTACACCACACCTGAATACCAGATGCATCAATAACTCAACCTGCTGTTGCCCAACTCATGAACTGTGGTAGTTAACCACTCGGCGCATGAGGGCTAAACAGACCAGCAGGGAGATGAGAGTGCGGTATTTCCGCTCGCCCTAGCATCCTGGTAAGAAAATGGAGCAACAACAAATCACGGCTACAACATATGAAATGGAAATGATCATGCGTATGCAATGCAACAGTTGAACAACATATAAAACAGCAAGCAATGCACACACAGCAATCAAACATAATATCCATGCCAATTCCAGTCGTAATATAAGCTCAACATCCGTACCTCACCAGCTTTTGAGATATAATTACCACACCTGCTGCTACAATCAAATCCGAGAAACACAGATCTGTCACCTGCTAAATCAACACAAACCACTGCTCAAAAGCCGAAACGTAAAATAACAGCAGCTGGGAGCTACAACTCCACCAGCGCTCATCTACCTTCCTAATTCAACGGAAAGCTCTAACAAAGCTTAAAGGTAGCATTCTTTACTTACCCCAACGAAACTACTGGCACGGAAGGGAACACTTATGCTAGCAAACTACATGAGGGAGGTATCGTAGCGATCCTGCGATCCTCTTCCGGATCCTCCAACGCTTTCTGAAGAAGTATAGAACGAAGCGCCTTAGCGAGAGGAGTCCAACGCTACCACCACTCTCACTCTCGTTGGAGTTGTCTATCATCGGAAATTAGGACGGATAAGGTTACTGTGAACAGTAACTAGGGTTCGCGACAAGATTTTCTATCGGGAAATATTTCTATGTATTGGATCTATTAAACAATCGAAGACCAGGTCTTCTCTTAAATACACTACTCAAACAGCAGAAAGAACAAGACTAGATCCACCGACAAAATCAGTCATCACAACTAACATTCCCAACCAGCAGGAATCTCGCATCAGCTTTTGCCTATCGCTAGTATAACAATCAGCTTTTAAATCTTTCCAAACAACACTAAAGCTAAACGGCGTCGCACCAACTTAACCAAACGACGTTGCAGAGGAACACGTCACCTTGATACCAACAGCTGATTCACAAACCAGCAGTCGCAATGCATGAGATCTCTCAACAGCTGATACAAAGCGCTCCACTCAAAACGCTGTCGTTCCAACTTATCTAAACGACATAATTTCGATGCACGCTAACGAAACCAACAGCTGGTTCCAGAACACAAAACGTCATCGCTTCAGAAGCCCTTAGCGCTCTCTGCTGAACACCGCAACTAACATACTAACAGCTGATCACTCGCAACAGCTGGATACGCGCTAATACACCAATGACTGAAATCTAACGAATCACTGCTGCTGCTTCCTACCAAAACGCAATGACTGAAATATCAACAACTGACGCGATCACTCAACGGCTGATCCCACTACTACTGCTGCTGATATCTTTCCAACTGCCGATTCTAACACTTAGAAAAATTCGATGTCTATGCCAAGCACATCGACCAACAGCTAGTCCAAACCCGACCAACACCTGATTGCGACAGGTCTCACATCTCTCCCCCACTAAAACACGATTTCATCCTCGAAAGCAAACTCGGGTAACAACTGAACTCACAACCAAGAGTTCAAGATAACTGAGCAAACAATTATTGAAATCTGATGCAACCCTCACGCAAACAGATGCGGCCACTCACGTTGCATCTTCTCTTCCATCTCCCAGGTAGCTTCTTCCCTACCATGGTTGATCCATTGAACCATCACCAAGGGAATGGTTTTATTCCTCAGCTGCTTCTCTTTACGATCCAAAATTCGCAAGGGATACTCAACAAAACTCAACGTCTGATCTAGCTCAACCTCGTCAGTTCTCAACACATGAGACGGATCTGGCTCGTACTTCCTCAACATGGAAACATGAAAGACATCATGTAGAGAAGATAAATCTGGTGGCAACAACAACCGATACGCCAAAGGGCCAATCCTCTCAACAATTTCATACGGACCAACATAACGAGGGGCTAACTTTCCCTTGTGTCCAAAGCGCAGACACTACGAAACGGAGAAACTTTAAGGAAAACGGGATCACCAACCTGAAACTCTAGAGGTCGACGCCTCCTATTTGCATAACTGGCTTGGCGATCCTGGGCAGCTTTCATCCGCTGTCGAATCAGATCCACATGATCCTTCATCTTCTGCACAAACTCTAGGGAAAACAGCTGCTTCTCCCCCACTTCTTCCCAACACACAGACGATCTGCACTTTCTACCATACAAAGCCTCAAACGGCGCCATACCAATCGTCACTTGGTAGCTGTTATTGTAGGAAAATTCAACTAAAGACAACGCGTCTTGCCAACTACCACCAAAATCCATTACAACAGCTCTTAACATATCCTCAAACGTCTAGATAGTTCGTTCAGATTGGCCATCTGTTTGGGGGTGATACGCTGTACTCATAGCCAATCTGGTACCCAAAGTTGCTTGCAAACTCTTCCAAAACCTGGAAGTAAACCTCGGATCTCGGTCCGAAACGATTGAAATAGGCACACCGTGCAATCTAACCACAAAATCCACATACAGTTTCCTTCAACGAAAACGTCATACCATAGGGAATGAAGTGCACAGACTTCGACAATCTGTCGATTACAACCCAAATCGCATCGCAACCTCTGCTGGTACGAGGAAAATGCGTCACAAAATCCATCACTATGTGCTCCCAATTCCATTGGGGCACTTCCAAACTCTGCAACAGACCACCAGGTCTCATCCTTTCAGCCTTAACCTGCTGACAATTTAAGCAACGAGCAACAAAACCAGCAACGTCGCTCTTCAAACCAGCCCACCAGAAGTGCGGCTTCAATGCATGGTACATCTTCCGTGCACCAGGATGAACATTGTGTCTACTGCAATGCGCTTCTCTAAGGATCTCCTCCCGAAGATCTATCAAATTGGGCACAAACAACCTACCGTGGAAACGCAAACAACCATCGGACGAAACATAATACTCCTCAAGTTGACCAGCCCTGACCTTCAACTTCATCTCATGGATGGAAGGATCTGTCCTTCGAGCCGCTCTAATGCTCGAAATGATCTGTGGCTCAAATTGGAAAGAAGAAACCACCACATGATCCTCAGCCGGGTAAAACCTCCAACCCGTAGTGCTAAGATGCTCACGGTCCTTAGAAACATACAACGACGCAAGAATATCTCCCTGAGCCTTTCTGCTCAATGCATCAGCCACTACGTTAACTTTCCCAGGCTGGTACTTGATCTCACAATCAAAATCCTTCAGCAGCTCCATCCACCTACGCTGTCTCATATTCAAGTCAGGCTGCGAAAACAAGTACTGCAAACTCTTGTGGTCCGAATACACCATAAACTGCTCGCCATACAGATAGTGGCGCCAAATCTTCAATGCAAAGACCACGGCTGCTAGCTCCAAATCATGAACCGGATAACGAGTCTCGTGTGGTTTCAACTGCTGAGAGGCATACGCAATACCTCGTGTTGGAATAGCGGTGGCGGATCCGGATCCCACTTCTCGGCACGCAGCGGAAAAACAAAAATTGCCAGGAAAGTGTTCAATACATTCAAAGAAATCTACAAAAATTCATAGGGTGTTCGTATATAGTTACTTTGCTTGCGTCTAGGCGCCTGGCTCCGACCAGTTTCACGAGGAAACCGGCACTTCAAACTGTAGGCGACGGTAGATCGTCAATCAGGTCCACGATCGGAATCGATCCTCCTCCGTCAATCTGCACTAGAAGACTTGACAGATTTTGCACGGATGGAAAAACCTCTTCACGATGGCCGGAACAAGTCTGACGAAGGGCGGCGCGTGGTGGCCGATGGGCGGCGCGTGGTGGCCGAGAGGTGAGGAGAGGTGGGAGGCCGATTTGTGTGTTTTTGGAGGCTAGGTTATGTGATGTAATTGTAGTGATTAAGCCCTAGATACAACTCATGTAATTATAAGTCATTCATGGGCTTGAACCGACCCAATGGACTTGGGTCCAACCCAGGTCCATGTGAACATTCGGTTCGTTTAATTCATTGCGGTTTCATCATAACTCCGATCGATGATCAGATCGAACCGATCGAATCAGTTTCCAAAACTGAACATTATGATGTGTAAAAACAATTTTTCAGATACCTAGTCCAAAAAGACAGTTTTTCCCCTCAACAGTGGGAAATCGCAATTTCACCCCTTTTGAGTTTTAGGAAGTCGCACTCCCTAAAGTCCTCTTCCTATGCTCAACACATTGAGCTCAATATCCGTGCGGGAATCATGAATCCAGTACTTGTGTGACCCTCAATGGTTCAGGGATACAGCTAGCCGTGGGCCCACAACCATTGTGGCTCCGAAATCACAATTTTTGACTTGCCCAACGGATCATGGTAAAGCTTCTAGCAACATCGCCCCATGATCCCATAGGTATCATTGATAGTGCCTGCAAGAACCAGTTGGTCGTGGTTAGCGTACAGTACGGTCCTTTCAACACATATATCCCGATCAGATCAACGACCATTGGTAAATCGAGAGTCGCTAGAGATCCGATAGCTATGCATACATCTTGGAGATCGAATAGTGACATCGCGAGTGTTACTAGGTAAACCCAATTACCTAAAACACTTTTAGTACTCTGGCCAGAGATTTATACACTATTACCTCCTCAGATAGCATAGGATATCCACGCATGAGAGCGAGCGGTGAATCCTCGACAACGAAGCATCGACTCCTACATGCATCGGGATCTCACCCAATCCCGCCGCCTAATGACCCCAAGTGAGTCGGAAAACGGGTCAAAGTGAGACGCCTATCATATAGAGTCTCAATGACGTTTCGAGTAATGAGGACTAATCAGTACAACCAAGACCTCGGACTTATCCACTCGACAAATGGTAACCACTTGGAAAGTCCAAACGAGGGTAGGAACGGGTCAAGACGCCTATCATATAGAGTCTCAATGACGTTTCGAGTAATGAGGACTAATCAGTACAACCAAGACCTCGGCTCGGACCACTCGACAAATG
>KQ988646.1:190453-275325 GCA_001598015.1 Dorcoceras hygrometricum
CCAAGAGGGAAAAACCGCCGGTCACAAAATTCTGCCGGAAATCCCGTCGGACGGCGGCGGTCGCCGCCACCATGTAGCGTGCGGCGCTCGGCCGCACGCTTGCCGCAACGTGTGCGGCGCATGGCGCGCGATGCGCCAACCAGTGGCGCATCCAATAGCGACGGCCAGCAGCTTCTGGCCAATCTCCATGTCGTGCAACCTGTGCGCGAAACCAGCCAATGTATCGGCCACCAGGCGCGCGCCGTTCGCGCGAGGCGGAGCAAGAAATTGGCTGCCATGTGCGGCCGGCGCGCATGTGATTCCCGGCAGATTGTTGCGCCGGTAGATTCTTGCTACGGCGGAGCAAGAAATTGGCCACCATGCGCGGCGGCGCCGTGGTCGATTCTCAAAAATTTTTTTGATTTTGAAACAATTGAAATCGATACAATTCAGGCAATGATGTATTGAAGGATCCGAGCCTTAGCTCAGATACCACTGTTGGAATAGCGGTGGCGGATCCGGATCCCACTTCCCGGGGCGCAGCGGAAAAACAAAAATTGCCCGGAAAGTGTTCAATACATTCAAAGAAATCTACAAACATTCATAGGGTGTTCGTATATAGTTACCTTGCTGGCGTCTAGGCGCCTGGCTCCGACCAGTTTCACGAGGAAACCGACACTTAAAACTGTTGGCGGCGGTAGATCGTCAATCAGGTCCACGACCGGAATCGATCCTCCTCCGTCAATCTGTACTAGAAGACTTGACGGATTTTGCACGGACGGAAACACCTCTTCACGATGGCCGGAACAAGTCCGACGAAGGGAGGCGCGTGGTGGCCGATGGGCGGCGCGTGGTGGCCGAGAGGTGAGGAGAGGTGCGCGGCCGATTTGTGTGTTTTTGGAGGCTAGGTTATGTGATGTAATTGTAGTGATTAAGCCGTAGATACAACTCATGTAATTATAAGTCATTCATGGGCTTGAACCGGCCCAATGGACTTGGGTCCAACCCAGGTCCATGTGAACATTCGGTTCGTTTAATTCACCGTGGTTGCATCATAACTCCGATCGACGATCAGATCGGACCGATCGAATCAGTTTCCAAAACTGAACATTATGATGTGAAAAACAATTTTTCAGATACCTAGTCCAAAAAGACAGTTTTGCCCCTCAACAGTGGGAAATCGCAATTTCACCCCTGTTGAGTTTTAGGAAGTCGCACTCCCTAAAGTCCTCTTCCTATGCTCAACACATTGAGCTCAGTTTCCGTGCGGGAATCATGAATCCAGTACTCGTGTGACCCTCAATGGTTAAGGGATACAGCTAGCCGTGGGCTCACAACCATTGTGGCTCCGAAATCACAATTTCTGACTTGCCCAACGGATCATGGTAAAGCGCCTAGCAACATCACCCCATGATCCCCTAGGTATCACTGATAGTGCCTGCAAGAACCAGTTGGTCGTGATTAGCGTACAGTACGGTCATTTCAACACATATATCCCGATCAGATCAACGACCATTGGTAAATCGAGAGTCGCTAGAGATCCGATAGCTATGCATACATCTTGGAGATCGAATAGTGACATCGCGAGTGTTACTAGGTAAACCCATTTACCTAACACACTTCTAGTACTATGGCCAGAGATTTATACACTATTATCTCCTCAGATAGCATAGGATATCCACGCATGAGAGCGAGCGGTGAATCCTCGATAACGAAGCATCGACTCCTACATGCATCGGGATCTATATATCCCGATCAGATCAACGACCATTGGTAAATCGAGAGTCGCTAGAGATCCGATAGCTATGCATACATCTTGGAGATCGAATAGTGACATCGCGAGTGTTACTAGGTAAACCCATTTACCTAACACACTTCTAGTACTATGGCCAGAGATTTATACACTATTATCTCCTCAGATAGCATAGGATATCCACGCATGAGAGCGAGCGGTGAATCCTCGATAACGAAGCATCGACTCCTACATGCATCGGGATCTCACCCAATCCCGCCGCCTAATGACCCCAAGTGAGTCGGCAAACGGGTCAAAGTGAGACGCCTATCATGTAGAGTCTCAATGACGTTTCGAGTAGTGAGGACTAATCAGTACAACCAAGACCTCGGACTTATCCACTCGACAAATGGTAACCACTTGGAAAGTCCGAACGAGGGTAGTTCGATAGATCACCAGGTCACTATCCATCTGCATGCTCAGAACATCACAATGTTCCCTACCAATGAAACATGGTACTTCGCATCACAGATGGTATTTTCAAGCTCGGGCGGCCTTATCCTCATTTTGACGGCCCAATCGACTAGGAACAAGTTCAGAATACACAGTGACTATTAGATGTGTTTCATGATAGCCGTCATACCCACTATCACATCTAACATACACTATGGTGCATTCTAGGTCTTTATCCAACACAATTGTTAACATTATAATCATAATGAAAATAAAGAACGCCATAAACAAAATGAGAATATCATATATAAAGATCGTTTCATACAAGAGTCTATAAAACCCACACGCCACAAGTTGGCTAGTTGGGCATCTACTCTAACACCTCGTCCATGCTGCATCAACACACAGCCCAATCCATTGAGCGAAGCATCAGAACACACAACAAAGCCACCTGAACCAGACGGCAAAGCCAACACAGGCGCAGTAGTCAACTTCTCCTTGAGCAATTGAAAAGCATTCTCGCATTGCTCAGTCCACACGAACCGCTTGTCCTTCTGAGTCATCTGAGTCATCTGCGTAGCTATACTAGAGAAACACTCTATAAAACGACGGTAATAGCCAGCCAGACCCAAGAAACTACGAACCTCAGACACATTCCTAGGTTGCTCCCAGTTCAAAACAGAATCTACTTTACTGGGATCCACAGAAATGCCATCCTTCTTCTTGACAAACAAAATAGGCGCTCCTCACGGCGACATGCTAGGTCTGATAAAACCTTTTTCCAGCAAGTCATCCAATTGCACCTTGAGCTCTCTCAATTCAGCAGGCGCTAATCGATATGGTGCACACGAAATCGGAGCTGTGCCAGGCACCAACTCAATGCTAAAGTCAATCTCCCTCCTCGGAGGAAAACCAGGAATCTCCTCCAGAAACACATCAGGAAATGACGCACCACTGGAACGTAGCTGAGCTGCACATGCGAGAAGAAGATGCATCTTACGCGTAAATCATAAAACCCGCATTCTCCGCCGACAACAAGCTGAACATCTCCATCGCTGAGACTAGCGGAATCTTCGACTGAGAGTCTGCACCGTAGAAATTCCATTTCTCATCGGACTGAGGCCTAAAACGCACGATCCCATGGAAACAATCCACGGAGGCTCTATAACTGGACAACACGTCCATTCCCACTATGCAGTCGAAATCCCACAACATTAGACAAAACAAATTCGCCACTAACACATTCTCGCCAAACCTCAGAACGCCATCCAACAAAACTTCTTGGGAGAACAGGCTAGCATCGCTAGGTGTAGACACAGACACCACATCGCACAAAGAAAAGGTATGTAGACCATGCTCGGTCACAAAAGAATCGGCAATAAACGAATGCTATGCGCCAGTGTCAAACAACATTCGTGCAGGAAAATCAAAGACAAAATAGTTACCTGAATCACTCCGCTCAGCGCGCCCTCCGCTTGCTCCCTCGTAATGGCATTCACTTGAGCATGTTGGGGTCCAGAGAAATTCTGCTGAGACGACTGTTCGAAACGCGACGGATCAGGCAAATGAAATGGCCTAAACTACGTCTCTCCAACCCTAGGCTGCGGGAACTGAGGGGAACGACCCCTAGACGATCCTCCTCGACCCTGAGGTGGGGCTGCGGCTTGTTGCGATCCGGCCGACGGACACACCCTCGCGAAATGCCCATACTGACAACAGATATTACAATAGCCCTGCACACCAACGCACTGAGTCGACGAATGCTTGCCTCCACAGAAGCCACAAAACTCTGCCCTAGAACCACTGCTACTAGAGCTGCCAGAACCAGAAGAACCAGAACCAGATTTCTTTTTAAACTGATGGCCACGAGGTCGGAACCTCTGACGGCCAGACTGCTGAGCCAACTGCTGCTGCTGCGGGGGTTGATGAGTAGACTGGGAATACTGGGAAGACTGCACTCCCTGAACAGCGGGACGACCACCTGAGCACCCTGAGGCCTAACAAGAGACCTCCGGTTCCGCAGAACTTCCTCGATATCAACAACACTATCCACAGCCTCTGCATAGTTCTTTGGTTTACTCGACAAAACCAAAGTATACAACTATTCGTTCAAACCCTCAATAAACTTGATCCTCTTGGCCCTCTCCCGGCCAGCTACATACGGGACATACGCCAACAGAGAAGAGAACCTACGAGCATACTCACGCACCGACATCGTACCTTGCTCCAAGTTGTCGAACTCCCGCTCACGGGCGTTCACATACGACTCCAGGACGTACTCCTGCCGAAAGGCAACACAGAAGCTATCCCAAGAAATCTCCACACCGGTCTCCTCAAGCGTCCTCAAAGCGCCACGCCACCAACGCTCCGCACTCTAACTCAGCTGGAAGGTCACCAAACTCAACCGAAGCACGTCATCGTGCTGAACGCGGTCGAACAAACCAGTGATGTGCTGCAACTGGGAAGGGAAACTATGCTGATCCTCATTCTGATCTCCAGACTCGTCCTGAAACTGCCCTCTATCTCTACCCCTACGTCTAGGCGGCATCTCTACGAAGGCACTAAACAGGATAAGAAAACACAGAACAGAAACAGCATAGAAATCACATAGCACAACCATATGCAGCACATAAGTCACAGAGTCAAGCACAAACAACACACAACATTGTGCCTAGACTCAAGTGTGATCAAAGAAATCGAGCTTATCCCAGCTTAAGCTCTGATACCAAAAATGTCAGGCCTCATGCTCACATCAGAGACAAAACACGCAAAACAAGCGGAAGCTACTAAAAAGTGGTTAAAATTTTTGGTTTTGGCCTAACTGAAAGATAACATAATTTAAAATACAAGATACTTAAAATAATCTCAATTCATAAATCCACAGCACAAATATTCAAATACAACAAAAGCCCGACGGCTGAATACTACACAAGTACTAAGAGACTGACAGTTATATATATATAAGCATCACCCGGGACATCCCACTAGCGGTGATACCAGTGCACATAAATAATATACATAACTGGGACACTCTATCCACCTCCTGGGGCACCACCAGCTGGATCAAAGCCACGGCCAGCGGAATAACCTGGGAAACCTGAACAACAAACAGGCAAACAAACACAACCGCCCCAAAGGGACCTCGGGGTTAAACCCCAGTACGGAGAGCAACTATAAAACATCAATGAATAGCAACAGATATAATGCTAATGCTATGCATGAAAGACAATGCAACAGCCGAAGGCTACAACCAAGGAAGGGAGCCAAAGAGTTCAACAGCTGACAACAGATTCTTCGAAGAATAGTTAGTGGCCACTGGTGTGTGTACAAGCACACGGGAATTACCCGCAAATATTTACACCAACACCTGAATACCAGATGCATCAATAACTCAACCTGCTGTTTCCCAACTCATGAACTGTGGTAGTTAACCACTCGACGCATGAGGGCTAAACAGACCAGCAGGGAGATGAGAGTGCGGTATTGCCGCTCGCCCTCGCATCCTAGTAAGAAAACAGAGCAACAACGAAGCACGGCCACAACAGCTGAAATGGAAATGATCATGCGTATGCAATGCAACAGTTGAACAACATATAAAACAGCAAGCAATGCACACACAGCAATCAAACATAATATCCATGCCAATTCCAGACGTAATATAAGCTCAACATCCGTACCTCACCAGCTTCTGAGCTATAATTACCACACCTGCTGCTACAATCAAATCCGAGCAACACAGATCTGTCACCTACTAAATCAACACAAGCCACTGCTCAAAATCCAAAATGTAAAATAACAGCAGCTGGGAGCTACAACTCCACCAGCGCTCATCTACCTTCCTAATTCAACGGAAAGCTCTAACAAAGCTTAAAGGTAGCATCTTTACTTACCCCAACGAAACTACTGGCACGGAAGGGAACGCTTATGCTAGCAAACTACACGAGGGAGGTATCGTAGCGATCCTGCGATCCTCTTCCAGCTCCTCCAACGCTTTCTAAAGAGGTATAGAACGAAGCGCCTTAGCGAGAGGAGTCCAACTCTACCACCACTCTCACTCTCGTTGGAGTTGTCTATCATCGGAAATTAGGACGGATAAGGTTACTGTGAACAGTAACTAGGGTTCGCGACAAGATTTTCTATCGGGAAATATTTCTAAGTATTGGATCTATTAAACAATCGAAGACCAGGTCTTCTCTTAAATACACTACTCAAATAGCAGAAAGAACAAGACTAGATCCACTGACAAAATCAATCGTCACAACTAACATTCCCAACCAGCAGGAATCTCGCATCAGCTTTTGCCTATCGCTAGTATAACAATCAGCAGTTAAATCTTTCCAAACAACGCTAAAGCTAAACGGCGTCGCACCAACTTAACCAAACGATGTCGCAGAGGAACACGTCACCTTGCTACCAACAGCTGATTCACAAACCAGTAGTCACAACGCATGAGATCTCTCAACAGCTGATACAAAGCGCCCCACTCATAACGCTATCATTCCAACTTATCTAAACGACATAGTTTCGATGCACTCTAACGAAACCAACAGCTGGGTCCTGAACACAAAACGTCGTCGCTTTAGAATCCCTTAGCGCTCTCTGCAGAACACCGCAACCAACATACTAACAGCTGATCACTCGCAACAGCTGGATACGTGCTAATACACCAACGACTGAAATCTAACGAAGCACTGCTGCTGCTTCTACCAAAACACAACGACTGAAATATCAACAACTGATGCGATCACTCAACGGCTGATCCCACTACTACTGCTGCTGATATCTTTCCAACTGCTGATTCTAACACTTAGAAAAATTCGATGTCTACGCCAAGCACATCGACCAACAACTGGTCCAAACCCGACCAACACCTGATTGCGAGACACAGGTCTCAAATCTCCGCCTACATCACATAAACTCTCCCGATCGCAGGTTGTGGCAGCTGCGGGCATTGGAATGATAGGTGACCCGGCTGCTGACCTGTGTGCTACTGTCGCGCACAGCCCCACCCAAGTGCGCACGTGGCGCTCTGGGTGGCGCCCTAGTGCCGCATGTGTGCGACGGTGATGTGGTAGCGGTTTTGCCACCTAGTGTTTTTCCCGGGCCTGACTCAGGTAACCCGAAGAGTTTTGGACTGATATTATTGTTCGGCTTTTCTTGTTGGACCAGAATTATTTTTTATTATCTAGATAAGTTGATCCGGAAACTGTTTTAAGCCCAAAATTATTTTAAAAATTAATTTGAAGAAATTATATTTTATGAAAATTTAATATTATTCCTTTAAGATAATTAGTGTTGCAAATTATTAATTTGATGCAATTAAAATGACAAACTATGATTTTATTTTAGAATATGATTTTATATTTAAAATATGAATTTTTTGGATAATAATCAAATTTGATGCTTAAATTATCTTATTGTTTATTTACATCAATTGATTCGATTTATTGTATAATAACGCGATTATGGGATGATCGAGAGTCATGTCCAATATGTTTGGTGTATGCTAGATTTTACATTTTTTGTAGTAATATTGTTGATATCATTTTAAAGTGGAACTATTTTATGGCCTGTTCATATCCCTTTTAAATGTATTCATATTTGTTATGGATATTAAATGTAAATATTAGACTTAATGGGAGATAAGTTTGAAGATGGTGGAGATGATTATCAAAGATATTGAAGACCAAAGACATGTAAAACTGGAAGCTTATATAATAGGATACGTGATTGGCAACCAAAGATCGCATACTCTTGGTTATCGATCAGCACTATTATTAATAAATCCCTAACTTTAAATGTGATTTAAAATTTATATCAAGATTAATGATTAAATTGAAGGAACGTAGTTTAATGATCAAATGAAAAAACGTAATCTAAAGAGAATCCTTCATAGACCATCATAAAAATGGCTTGTACCGGTTGGGCTCATTGAAGGGCGTTGCTTTATCTTAGGAAGTTGAGTTTTAAGCTGGCCTTAGTGTAACGACCAGAATTTTTTAAAGCCACAATTAGAAAGTTATAATATTTGAGAGATTAAATTGAAATGCTACTTTATTCAACTTTTATTTCGGTTGAATTTCAGATTTGAGAATGCAATTACAGGAGCTGTTTGGTCGATCCTTACAAGCCAATTGAATCCTTTTTTTAAATAAAATGGTTCAGGTCTATAGCATCAGATTTCACTTTAAAAATGGAGTAGCACTTTCAAAATACTTTGACATATTGAGTAAACATGTCTCTTCCTTAGGCCTTTTAATTCATATATATAGGATGATAGCCACATCATGCATCATTATTTCTCAAACAAAACATTTTCAAGCGGTGATCTCTGTGAAGAAGCCGAGAAAAACCTTTCAAAGCTTTTTGAAGGAGACAAGCGATGCGTACGTGTTTTACCAGATTCCATCTGTAATTGTGTTGCAGAATACAGGCAAGTAAACTCTGTTTTTTGCTATACTCATGAAAGCTGTGAGACCTGAAAATTTAGTTAAGATTAATTGTTGGATTAATCGGATTTTAGATATTTCTGGTTCAGATCTCTGTTTGGAAGTTTGGTTGGTATTTTCCGGTCAGATTTCACATTTTAAGCAATTCTGGAAGTTTTCGTATTTTTTAGTAGAGAGCTGGTTGTGAGATCTGGTTTTCAGATCTGGTGGTGAGATCTGGTCTCACTCGTGAGGAAATCGTTATCGCTGGTTTAGCTCTTGAGAGATCTGGTAGCGTGTTTGTATCCAGCCGCTGCTTTATCATTTTTGTTGAGGGCAAAACGATAGCGTTTTGATAAGTTGGATACGGCACCGTTTGGATTAGTTGCTACGACGCCGTTTAGCAGGAGCAGGTGACGTAGGTGAAGTTTGGTTGATTGGTTTCCCAGATCTCAACGCTAGTCAAAGTTCCTGTAGCTTGCGACTGGTTTTGTTACCGTAGGAAGTGCGACGTCGTTTTGGGTTAGCGCTAAGGGATCCAGTCGTTGCATGCGTTTTGGTTACAAGACGTCAACGATGGTCAACTCTACTGTAGCTTGCGACTGCTTGTGTGCCAGAGTTAGCGACCGGATTTGATGACGTAAACTATGCGACGCTGTTTTATTAAGTTGGAACGCTGCGTTTTGATGCAACGTCTGGTACCAGCTTTTGGGTGTTAGACAATGCAGCTTTTGGATTTGAGAACCAGTCGTTGGCTTTCGAAGCAGCGACCAGGTGTTGGGTCGTTATGCGTCGTCTGGTTTTGTCGATGGACTTTTTAACCAGATTTCACGCGTGTATTTAAGGAATACTTGGTCTTTGATTTCAAGCACCAGATCCCATACTTAGCGAAATATTCTCTCGATTGTCGACCTCTGTTCTTCGAACCCTAGTACTGTTCACCGTGAGTTTCTCCGGTGATTTCCCGTCATTTCCGGCTATTGTTTGATACGTTTGAGGTTTCGTTGGATTCCTCTCAAGAAGCTCTTCCATTTTATACCACTTTTGGAGGGTGTGGTTGGCTAATTTAGGAACGCAATGTTTCTGCCCGATCGTGCGTTTTGTGGTGAAGGTTTTCAACCAGATTTCTCGGGATCCCTTTGTGGTAATTGTTGCGCAGTATTGAGGTACGGATTTGAGCTTGATGTAGCTTGGAATTGGCGTGAGATTTAATGTGAGATTGCTGGGATTGTTTCGGTGGTATGAATGCTGTGTTGGTAGCTGTTTCATTGTGTTATGCTAGCTGCTCTCGGTTGTTTGCATACACGCATTTATTCACCTGCATTTCAGATCCCTTGTATTGTATCTCGGCCGTTTGTGCCTTGTGTTTTGTGCTGTTATTTTCTTACCAGGATGCGAGGGCGAGCGGTGATACCTCACTCTCACCTCCCTGCTGGGATCTGTTAGCCACCATGCGCCGAGTGGTTAACTACCACAGTTCATGGGCGAGGCAACGACAGGTTGAGTTGTTTGATGCATCTGGTATTCGGGTGTAGTGTCAAGGCGAGTGCTCATTACCACACTTTGAACACACCCCGTGGCCACTAATTCGTTGCAGATCTTTTGTAGCTATGTTTGAGTTCCTTGGCTCCCTCTTCGGTTGTAGCCTTCAGTTGTTATCCAGTGTCTCATGCATAGCATCTGCATTTTATCTTATGCTTTTCTTTAGCTATTTCAGTTGCTCTCCGTACTGGGGTTTGACCCCATGTCCCTCTTGGGGCTTGGTTGTTTTTCCTTGCTTGTGTTGTTTTCAGGGAACCCAGGTTTTACAGCTGGTCGTAGTTTTAACCCAGCTGGAGGTTCCCCAGGAGGTGGTTAGAGTATCCCAGTTGCGTATAGCATATTTATATTTATCAGTACAGTTATCCAGGGGATGCCCTGTGCTTCGTTGTTGTATCCAGTGGTTGGAGTCTGATACATGTTGTGGGTTGTTGTTATGCTATACTGTGTATTGTTGGCTGGTAGCTCGCGTTTGGTTGTTTTTATAAACTGGGATATATTTTGAGTATCGTTGTATTTTGAATTATATAGTTTTAAACCGTGAGGGCAAAAGCAAAAATTTTACCCGCTTTTTAGTAGCTTCCGCATGTGTTTGTATGTTTTATCTCTGATGTGAGCACGAGGCCTGACATTTTTGGTATCAGAGCTTAAATTGGGATAAGTTCGATTTCTTTAATCACACTTGAGTCTAGGCATAGTGTCGTATGTTGCATGTGCTTAACTGTGTGACTTACGTGCTGTATATTGTTGTGATATCTATGCTGTACCTGTTATGTGTTGCTTACCCTGTTGAGTGTACTCGTATATGCCGCCTAGACGTCGTGGTAGAGGTAGAGGGCAGTTTGAGGAATCCGCAGGGTATAACGAGGATCTGCATAGCATTCCTTCTCGTAGTCATAGTAGGCATGTTGAGGAGGAGTAAGTTGATGATGTACCGCCTCCGGTGGAGAGGATGGATGTTGTTATAGCACGGTTTCAGTGGATGAACCCTCCGGTCTTTAATGGTGATGAGTCCAGTGAGGATGCAGATTCGTGGCTCCAGAATATCACTGGTATTTTCGATCGGGTTCATTATGATGATGATCTTCGGCTGAGTTTAGTGACTCTCTTGCTCAGGAAGGCTGCAGAGCGCTGGTGGCGAGGCGCTTCGAGTACCTTGTTGGAGATCGGTGTTGGGATCTCTTGGGGAAGTTTTTGCGAGACCTTCCAGCAGGAGTATTTACCCGAGTCGTATGTGAACGCCCGGGAGCGGGAGTTCGATCATCTGGAGCATGGCTCCATGATGGTGAGGGAGTATGCGCGTTAGTTCTCTTCCTTGTTGGCGTACGTTCCCCATGTTTCTGGCCTGGAGAGGGCCAAGCGGACTAGATTTCTTGTGGGCTTGAATGAAGAGCTATATCAGATGGTGCTGACCAGCAAACCCAAGACGTATGCTGAGGCAGTGGATAGTGCCATCGACATTCAGGAGGGTTTGCGTAGTTGTCGTGCTCGTAGGCAGCAGTTGGCTCAGGGTGGTCGTCCTGATATTCAGGGAGCGCAGTCTTCACAGTCCTTCCAGTCAGCCCATCAGCCTCAGCAGCAGCAGCAGCCGCAGGTGGCACAGCAGTCTGGCCGTCAGAGGTTCCGTCCCCGCGGTCATCAGTTCAAGAAGAAGTCCAGCAGCAGCAGCAGCCGCAGGTGGCACAGCAGTCTGGCCGTCAGAGGTTCCGTCCCCGCGGTCATCAGTTCAAGAAGAAGTCGGGTTATGGCTCTTCTGGTTCAGGCAGCTCGAGTAGCAGCGGTTCTCGGGCTGAGTTTTGTGGGTTTTGCGGTGGAAAGCATCCTTCTACCCAGTGTGTTGGTGTGCAGGGTTCCTGCAACCTTTGTGGTCAGTACGGGCATTTTGCTAGAGTGTGTCCGTCAGCTGGATCTCAGCAGACCGTGGCCCAACCTCAGGGTCGTGGAGGTCAGTCTAGGGGTCGTTCTCCTCAGTTTCAGCAGCCCTGGTTGGGTGAGACTCAGTTCAAGCTGTTGCAGCAGCCTGATCCATCGCGGTTCGGACAGTCGTATCAACAGTTCTTCTCTGGACCCCATCATGCTCAGGTTAACGCCATCACTAGGGAGCAGGCCGAGGAGACGCCGAGTCGGGTGATCACAGGTACTTGTCTTGTTTTCGATTTTCCTGCACGTGTGTTGTTTGACACTGGTGCATCGCATTCGTTAATTTCTGATTCGTTTGTTGTTGAGCATGGTCTGTGTACCATTCCTTTGCACGATGCTGTTTCTGTTTCTACCCCTGGCGGTGTGAGCCTATTCTCCCAGGAGGTTTTGTTGGATGGCGTGTTGAGTTTTGGTGAGCATGTGTTGGTGGCGAGTTTGATCCGTTTGATGTTGTGGGATTTCGATTGCATAGTTGGGATGGATGTGTTATCCAACTATAGGGCCTCCGTTGACTGTTTCCATGGGATCGTGCGTTTTAGGCCTTTTTCTGGCGAGAAGTGGGACTTCTACGTCCAGGATTCTTGTTGGAAGATCCCGTTAGTCTCAGCGATGGAGATGTTCAGCTTGTTGTCCTTAGGTAATGCTGGTTTCTTGATCTACGCTTTGGATGCGTCTTCTTCTTCCCGTTTGCAGCTCAGTGACGTTCCCATGGTGCGACACTTTCCTGATGTGTTTCCGGAGGAAATTTCTGGTTTTCCTCTGAGGAGGGAAATTAACTTCAGCATAGAGCTGGTGCCTAGCACAGCTCCGATTTCTCGTGCCCCGTATCGTTTGGCGCCTGCGGAGTTGAGAGACCTCAAGGTGCAGTTGGACGATTTTCTGGAGAAGGGTTTTATCCGACCTAGTATGTCACCGTGGGGAGCGCCCATTTTGTTTGTGAAGAAGAAGGATGGCTCAATGCGGATGTGCATTGATTTTCGCCAGCTGAACAAAGCGACAGACAAGAACAAGTACCGTTGCCAAGAATCGATGATCTGTTTGATCAGTTGGAAGGTTCTGCAGTGTACTCGAAGATCGATCTGCGATCAGGGTACCATCAGCTGAGGGTGAGAGACCAAGATGTTGCAAGGACTGCGTTTTGTAGAAGGTACGGGCATTTCGAGTTTTTGGTGATGCCGTTTGGTTTGACCAATGCGCCTGCAGTCTTTATGGATCTGATGAACCGAGTTTTTGGAGAGTTCATTGATCAGTTCGTGATCGTGTTTATTGACGACATCTTGGTATACTCGAAGGCTCCTCTGGATCATAAGGAGCATTTGCGAATTGTCCTTCAGACGTTGAGAGACCAGCAGTTGTATGCCAAATTCTCCAAGTGCGAGTTTTGGCTGGATCACGTCGTATTCTTGGGACATGTGATTTCGGGCGAGGGGATTTCGGTGGATCCCAGTAAGGTGATGCTGTTTTGAACTGGGAGCATCACAGGAATGTTTCCGAGATTCGCAGTTTCTTGGTTCTGGATGGCTATTACCGTCGTTTTATCAAAGTATTTTCTAGCATAGCAAAGCCGATGACTCAACTAACGCAGAAGGACAAGAGGTTTGTATGGACTGAGCAGTGCGAGAATGCTTTTCAACTGCTCAAGGAAAAGTTGACTACTGCACCTGTGTTGGCTCTACCGTCCGGTTCAGGTGGTTTTGTTGTTTGTTCTGACGTTTCGCTCAATGGATTGGGTTGTGTGTTGATGAGAATGGTCGAGTCATTGCAATGCCTCGTGGCAGTTGAAACCGCACGAGACTCGTTATCCAGTCCATGATTTGGAGCTCGCAGCGGTGGTTTTTGCGCTGAAAATCTGGCGTCACTACCTGTATGACGAGAAATTTGTGGTGTACTCGGACCACAAAAGTTTGCACTATCTGTTTTCGCAGCCTAACTTGAACATGAGACAACGTCGTTGGATGGAGCTGCTAAAGGATTTTGATTGCGAGATCAAATATCAGCCTGGGAAATCGAACGTAGTGGCCGATGCTTTGAGCAGGAAGGCTAGTGAGATGCTTGCGTTGTTGTACATCTCTAAGGATCAGGAGCATCTTAACACTACGGGTTGGAGATTCTACCCGACTGAGGATTATGTGGTGGTTTCTTCTTTCCAAGTGGAGCCACAGGTTGTTTCGAGTATTCGAGCAGCTCAGAGGACTGATCCGTCTATCCATGAGTTAAAGTTGAAGGTCAGGGCTGGCGAACTTGAGGGTTATTCTGTTTCTTCCGATGGTTGCTTGAGGTTTCGTGGCAGGCTGGTTGTGCCTAACCTCATTGATTCGAAGGAGGAGATCCTTCGGGAAGCGCACTGCAGCAGACATAGTGTTCATCCTGGTGCACGGAAGATGTACTATGCGTTGAAGCCGCATTTCTGGTGGGCTGGCCTGAAGAGTGACGTGGCTAGTTTTGTCGCTCGTTGTTTGAATTTTCAGATGGTTAAGGCCGAGAGGATGAGACCTGATGGTCTGTTGCAAAGTTTGAAAGTGCCCCAATGGAATTGGGAGCACATTGCTATGGATTTTGTGACGCATCTGCCTCGTACTAGCAGAGGATGCGATGCTATTTGGGGCCTATGGGATGACCTTATCGTTGAAGAAAATGGCGAAACTGTACGTGGATTTCATGGTGAGATTGCACGGTGTGCCTGTTTCGATCGTTTCTGACCGAGATCCGAGGTTTACTTCCAGGTTTTGGAAGAGTTTGCAAACAGCTTTGGGTACCGGATTGGCGATGAGCACCGCGTATCACCCCCAGACAGATGGCCAATCTGAGAGCACTATCCAGACGTTGGAGGATATGTTATGAGCTGTTGTGTTGGATTTCAGAGGTATCTGGCAAGACGCATTGTCTTCGGTGGAGTTTTTTTCTTACAATAACAGCTATCAAGTGACGATTGACATGGTGCCGTTTGAGGCTTTGTATGGCAGAAAGTGCAGATCGCCGGTGTGTTGGGAAGAAGTGGGGGAGAAGCAGTTATCTGCCCCAGATTTTGTGCAGCAAATGAAGGATCATGTGGATCTAATTCGACAGCGGATGAAAGCTGCCCAGGATCGCCAAGCCAGTTATGCGAATAAGAGGCGTCGACCTCTTGAGTTTCAGGTTGTTGATCGTGTATTTCTCAAAGTTTCTCCGTTTCGTAGTGTTATGCGCTTTGGACACAAGGGAAAGTTAGCCCCTCGTTACGTCGGACCGTATGAGATTATTGAGAGGATTGGCCCTTTAGCGTATCGGCTGTTGTTGCCGCCGGAATTATCTTCTCTACATGATGTCTTTCATGTTTCCATGTTGAGGAAGTACGAGCCAGATCCGTCTCATGTGCTTAGAACTGACGAGGTTGAGCTAGATCAGACGTTGAGTTATCAGGAATACCCCTTGCAGATCCTTGTCAGAAAAGAGAAACAACTGAGAAATAAAACCATTCCGTTGGTAATGGTGCAATGGAGCAAACATGGAAGGGAAGAAGATACTTGGGAGCTGGAAGAAAAGATGCAGCGCGAGTGGCGGCATCTGTTTGAGTAGCTGATGAGCTAAATTCCAGTAGTTTGTAGCTTTTGGTTGTATTTCTTCCCTAGTTGTTGTTAATTGTTTGCTCAGTTATCTTGAACTCTTGGCCATGTGTTAGGCGAGTTCCTGTTTTGTATTTTGCTGCTATGTGGTGTATCAGAATTTTTGTCCGATTTCGAGGACGAAATCCTTTTTAGTGGGGAAGAAATGTGAGACCTGAAGAGTTAATTAAGATTAATTGTTGGATTAATCGGATTTTAGAGATTCTGGTGGTTCAGATATCTGTTTGGAAGTTTGGTAGGTATTTTCGGGTCAGATTTCACATTTTAAGCAATTCTGGAAGTTTTCGTATTTTTGAGTAGAGATCTGGTTGTGAGATCTGGTGGTGAGATCTGGTCTCGCTCGTGAGGAAATCGTTATCGCTGGTTTAGCGCTTGAGAGATCTAGTAGCGTGTTTGTATCCAGCCGCTGCTTTATCATGTTTGTTGAGGGCAAAACAATAGCGTTTTGATAAGTTGGATACGACACCGTTTGGAGTTGCTACGACGCCGTTTAGCAGGAGCAGGTGACGTAGGTGAAGTCTGGTTGATTGGTTTCCCAGATGTCAACGCTAGTCAAAGTTCCTGTAGCTTGCGACTGGTTTTGTTACCGTAGGAAGTGCAACGTCGTTTTGGGTTAGCGCTAAGGGATCCAGTCATTGCATGCGTTTTGGTTACCAGACGTCAACGATGGTAAACTCTACCGCAGCTTGCGACTGCTTGTGCGCGAGAGTTAGCGACCGGAATTGATAACGTAAACTATGCGACGCCGTTTTATTAAGTTTGAACGCAGCGTTTTGATGCAACGTCTGGTACCAGCTTTTGGGTGTTAGACAATCCAGCTTTTGGATTTGAGAACCATTTGTTGGCTTTCGAAGCAGCGACCAGTCGTTGGGTTGTTATGCGTCGTCTGGTTTTGCCGATGGACTTTTTAACCAGCTTTCATGCGTGTATTTAAGGAAGACTTGGTCTTTGATTTCAAGAACCAGATCCCATACTTAGCGAAATATTCTCTCGATTGTCGACCTCTGTTCTTCGAACCCTAGTACTGTTCACCGTGAGTTTCTCCGGCGATTTCCCGTCGTTTCCGGCTATTGTTTGATACGTTTGAGGTAGCGTTGGATTCCTATAGAGAATCTCTTCCATTTTATACTACTTTTGGAGGCTGTGGTTGGATAATTGAGGAACGCGAAGTTGCTGCCCGATCGTGCGTTTTGTGGTGAAGGTTTTCAACCAGATTTCTCGGGATCCCTTTGTGGTAATTGTTGCGCAGTATTGAGGTACGAATTTGAGCTTGATGTATCTTGGAATTGGTGTGAGATTTAATGTGAGATTGCTGGGATTGTTTCGGTGGTTATGAATGCTGTGTTGGTAGCTTTTGCATTGTGTTGTGCTAGCTGCTCTCGATTGTTTGCATACACGCATTTATTCACCTGCATTTCAGATCCCTTGTATTGTATCTCGGCCGTTTGTGCCTTGTGTATTGTGCTGTTGTTTTCTTACCAAGATGCGAGGGCGAGCGGCGATAACGCACTCTCACCTCCATGCTGGGATCTGTTAGCCACCATGCACCGAGTGGTTAACTACCACAGTTCATGGGCGAGGCAACGGCAGGTTGAGTTGTTTGATGCATCTTGTATTCAGGTGTAGTGTCAAGGCGAGTGGCTCATTACCACACTTTGAACACACCCCGTGGCCACTAATTCGTTGCAGATCTTTTGGAGCTATGTTTGAGTTTCTTGGCTCCCTCTGCGGTTGTAGCCTTCAGTTGTTATCCAGTGTCTCATGCATCGCATCTGCATTTTATCTTATGCTTTTCTTTAGCTATTTCAGTTGCTCTCCATACTGGGGTTTGACCCCATGTCCCTTTGGTGCTTGGTTGTTTTTCCTTGCTTGTGTTGTTTTCAGGGAACCCAGGTTTTACAGCTGGTCGTGGTTTTAACCCAGCTGGAGGTGCCCCAGAAGGTGGTTAGAGTATCCCAGTTGCGTATAGCATATTTATATTTATCAGTACAGTTAGCCAGGGGGATGTCCTGTGCTTCGTTGTATCCAGTGGTTGGAGTCTGATACATGTTGTGGGTTGTTGTTATGCTATACTGTGTATTGTTGGCTGGTAGCCCGCGTTTGGTTGTTTTTATAAACTGGGATATATTTTGAGTATCGTTATATTTTAAATTATATTGTTTTAAACCGTCAGGACAAAAGCAAAAATTTTACCCGCTTTTTAGTAGCTTCCGCATGTGTTTGTATGTTTTATCTCTGATGTGAGCACGAGGCCTGACAAAAGCATATATTGTGTTCTGTTTGCATGTTTGTATGAGATTTTTAAAAGATTTGAAGGAAGTTACGGCTGTTCTTTAAAACCCAGAAAATTTCATGCTCTGTTTATAAGATAAACTACGTGTTTACTGCGACTTTGATTCAGGAAAGTGTTTAGAAAATGTTTGATGATGTTCGTACCAGTAGTTTCTTGAGAATTCTAAAGATTTTCTTCGAAGTAGCTTATTCTATTGATTCCAGAAATTTCTTGAGATCTTTTGATTTCTTCAGACTGAGGTTTCCTTCGTTGTTTACATTCGTTCAAATGATGTTTGAAATATGGTTCTTAAACCAAAAGCTGAATTTCTATATTGGACAGATTCTAAGTTAGAATTCTGTTTCTATGTTAGTCTAAGTTCAGATGCGAGTTTTGTTCCAAATCTGAATTTGGTTAACACTACTGTGATTGACCATTGACATCTGAGTTGACTACGGGTGACCATTGATTCTATAATTTCGTTGTCATCTGAGTTGACCAACAGTCAGAATCTGATTTCTTTCTTTTTCGTTCAGATACTTGTGTGCGATTCAGATTCCACCTAACTTTTGTTCAAAACTGATTCGATAAATAAAGAAATTCTCGATTTGAAATCCTTATTCTTTTTAGCTTCATTTCGAAAGATTAATTCGATTCTTTCGAACAGATTCGAGTGATTTATTCAATTTTCATCTTCGCAAGTATTACAGAAAATTCTTAAAGCGTTCCATAATATCATCAGAAATATAAAACAGTAAATCGTACCAGAATGAAAAGAAAAACAGATTTCAGAAAAAAAAGAGCCGAAAGAATGTTACAGAAACGTTTTACAGAAATGTTTATAAATCATGGCTTAGACAACAGACGGTCACAGGAGAGGGTGAGGATGCTGGCTGACGAACCAGTGTGCCCCTTTCAACTATGGAAGGGACTAAGATATGGTCGACGGACTGTATATCCTTTATATGCGATAGATGGGTTTTGTACCCAGCTCTCTGACTCAGATACAGAGTTTGATCAAACGACAGACCTTATGTACAGGTGTCTTGCCATAATTACCAGAAAAGAAAAGAATAGAGCTCAGTGTGATTTTAATCACCAAGCTTAAAGAAAATGATCTCAGAATTTATATATGTATGCGTTCATAACATTTCAGGTTTGACAGTTCATCGTATTTAGCTTATTTATTCTTAAGCTTTTGAGATTCAGATTTCAGTAAAGTAACAGATATCGTTGCATGTGTTATATGTTTTCGATATTCCAGATTTTACCGGCTGAGCCTTAGGCTCACTAGTTTTCTTGAGTGCAGGTAATGTTTCGCAGGAGCTGGATGGTGAGATCTGATCAGAGGTGGAGATTGTTTATCGTGGACGACAGTTTCCGTTTCGTTCTTTTGTTATTCAGATTTTTATGTATAGAACTCTAGTTATATTTTTTGTACTTATTCAGATTTCTGATTCTTCGTTTTGTTGAAATCTGGCTCAGAATTTACATTACCTTGTTTATGATGTTCCGCACAGTATTTGAGCAGATTTGTTCCCGTTCATTAAATTAAATTTTGGTTACAATTGCAATTTAGTCCAGAAAGTGTATTGAAGTATGCATTTATGTTAATATTGAAATTTTCGCACTTTTCAATTCGAACCCCAAAGTTCTTAATTTAGTTTAAGAAAAGTCCGATCGCTACAGTTGGTATCAGAGCATGGTCCTTGAGATAAACACTCTTCCAGCCTGAGACAGCTCTCGCCAGCCGCTTCTATATTTGTGAGTTTCATTTCATGTTCTAGCATAAAAGTAATCTCTCATAATAGAATTTTGGTGGATTTGAGCTACCCATACAGTTATAGCAGGACGAACTAGAGGAAGAAGTGGTACTACAGAAGGAGACAGTGAATCAGAGGGTACCAACCCTGTCTTGGCTAGTATGGCTCAACTATTAGAACGTTTTGTTGACCAAACCAATCAAGGGAATGCTCAATCATCAGGAAGAATGATCAGTCGAGAAGACCCTCAAGAGAGGTTCAGGAGACAACGATCTCAGGAGTTTGCTGGTTCTACTGATCCGCTTATAGCTGAAAGCTGGATTTAGTCTATGGAAGTAATCTTCAAGTATTTGCATATGACAGATTTAGAAAGGCCTCGGTGTGCGATATATATGCTGAGGGGAGATGCCATGATATGATGGGAAGGAGCCAAGTTGACAGTAGACTTGGAGATGCTCACCTGGGAGGAATTTAAGAGAGTATTTTATGAGCAGTACTTTACTGTCGATGTGAGGGAGGAGCTGCAAAATGAGTTCCTGACTCTTAAGCAGGAATGTATGCCAATGCGGCATTATATCCGCAAGTTTGACAGAGATGCTATTTTGTTCCTCTAATTAGGAAAAATGCAGAGGTTAAGCTTCGACATTTTATAAATGGGTTGAAGCCTATGATTAAACATGATGTTAGACTTACAGAACCAGTAGATTATCGAGCAGTTGTGAATAAGGCCCTAAGGGCTGATCATGATTGGAAAGCGATTGAGAATGAAAGACAATTAAAACGTCAAGCTTTCCAGAATAAAGATCGTAGGCAATCCAAGAAATCAAACAATAATCAGCAAGGGATTCAAGGGAAAGGGCCTTTAGCAGCACAACCCATTTCTGCTGTTCCCAAAGTTGGGAATAGGCCACCATGTCCAACCTGCAAGAAGAATCACGTGGGTCGATGTCGTTTTGGGCAGAATGTGTGCTATACTTGTGTCAAGCCAGGCCACATATCCAAGTATTTCTCCCAGAAGCAACAACTCATCACCAGCAGGGCGTACGTCATGACAGCAGAACAAGCTCCTACAGATACGATGGTTGTGACAGGTAAGATTGTTGTTTCTAGTATGTCTACGTTAGCATCGTTAGATTTTGGTGCCACTCAATCCTTTGTATCAGAAATATTTGCTAAGAATTTACCAGTTAAACCGAAAGTAGTTGAAGTAGGATATTGTGTCGAGATTCCTTCGGGAAAAAGTATAGTAACAAATCACATTATACGAAATACAGAACTTGAGCTACATGGGAATATTTTCCATGCATATTTGATAGTATTGCCGATGCTTGAGTTTGATTTAATCTTGGGAATAGATTGATTAACTAAGTATGGAACCATCATAGATTTTAAACAGAGATCTGTTGAAATTAAGATGTCTAATGGGATTTCATTTTGTTCAAAGCTGAAAGATTTGACCGCACCCTTAAGATAATATCAGCTTTGAAAGCTCAGAGGTGTTTAAGAAACGGATGTCAAGGATTTTTAGTAAGTTCTCTATCGATAGAACAAGATAAGAAGACTGTGTTGGAAAACGTAGAAGTAGTAAACGATTTTCCAGATTTCTTTCCAAAAGATATCTCAGGTCTACCCCCAGATCGTGAGTTAGAATTTTCCATCGATTTAGTACCAGAAGCTGCTCCAGTTTCCAAGCCTCCTTACAGACTTGCCCCTAAGGAAATGAAAGAGTTAAAAGAACAGATCCAAGACTTATTGAATAAAGGTTTCATCAGACCAAGACGACCTCAGATCTGGATACCATAAGCTACGAGTTAAAGACGCAGATGTATATAAGACCGCCTTTAGAACACGTTATGGCCATTATGAATTTTTAGTGATGCCATTTGGGTTAACTAATGCGCCATCTATATTTATGGATTTGATTAATAGGTAATTTTAATATTTTCTAAACAGATTCATTATTGTGTTCATAGACGATATTCTCATTTACTGTAAGAACAGATTTGAGCACGTAGACCATCTTAGAGTAATTTTGTAGATTTTGAGAACTAATCAATTGTTTTCTAAGTTTAGTAAATGCAAATTTTTGATCGAAAACATTGTATTTGTTGGTCATATTATTTCCAAGAATGGAATAGAAGTAGATCCTTCTAAGGTAGAAGCTGTTCGAGAATGGCCTGTACCTAAGAGCGTAACAGAGGTTCGTAGTTTCTCAGGACTAGCAGGTTATTATCGAAGATTTATCGAGGGATTCTCTAAGATATATGTCCTTTTAACAGCATTGACTAAGAAAAATGTTAAGTACGATTGGACCCAAGAATGCCAGTCCAGTTTTGAGAAATTAAAACTTGCATTAATAGAAGCCCCTGTTTTGAAGTTACCATCGGAGAAAGGATATTTTGTGATTTTTACAGATGCGTCAATGACAGGATTAGGAGCTGTTTTGATGCAGGACAAGAAGGTTATTGCTTATGCTTCCAGAGAGCTGAAGGTGCATGAGAAGAATTACCCTACGCATGACTTAGAATTAGTTGCAGTGGTTTTCGCATTAAAGATTTGGAGACACTATCTTTTTGGAGAGAAATGTGAAATCTTTACAGACCATAAGAGACTTAAGTATTTCTTTACCCAGAGATTGCTTAACATGAGACAAAGAATATGGCTCGAACTGTTTAAAGATTATGATTGTGTGATTAGCTACCACCCAGGAAAAGCTAACGTAGTAGCAGATGCGTTAAGCAGAAGAAGCGTGGGTTTAGCACAGATCTCAGTTCAGATTCCATTAGCGAGAGTGATTAACATATTTGAACTGGGAATAGTCACAAAAGAGAATGCTGCTAAGCTATCAGTTCTTACGATCCAGTCTACTTTGAAAGATCGGGTTAGAGATGGTCAAGCAAAGGATGATCAACTTCAGAAGTGGAAGAATCAGGATTAAGATAGATGAGGAAATCTTTATACGACAGAAGGGGGAATTGTGAGATACCAGAATAGGTTGTGGGTACCGCACACAGATGACTTGCGCAAAGAGATTATGAATGAAGCCCATAACACACCGTATTCAATTCACCCAGGAGGAATAAAGATGTATAAATATTTGCAACTTATGTTTTGGTGGCCAGGAATGAAACGAGATATCTCTAGCTTTGTTTCCAAATGTTTAATATGCCAGCAAGTTAAAGAAGAGCATCAGATACCAGCTGTGATGTTAAAGCATCTCCCTATACCAGTATGGAAGTGGGATAATATAGCGATGGATTTCGTTGTAGGATTACCTAGGACACTCCATGGATTTAATGCTATATGGGTTATCATTGATAGATTAACCAAGTCAGCACACTTTTTGCCAGTCAAGACGACGTATGATCTAAATAGGTATGCTGAATTATATGTTAAGGAAATATTCAGACTCCATGGAATTCCAAATTCTATAGTATCAGATCGAGATCCTAGATTTACCTCGATGTTTTGGAAAAGCCTACATAGAGCCATGGGAACTAAGTTAACCTTCAGTACAACATTCCATCCTCAGACATATGGAAAATCAGAAAGAGTTATTCAAACACTGGAAGATTTGCTTCGTTCGTGTGTTCTCGACTTTGCAAATAGCTGGGATTCTAAATTTCCTTTAGTTGAGTTCACCTATAACAATAGTTACCAAGATTCGATGGAAATGGCTCCATACGAAGCTCTGTATGGTAGGAAATGTAGATCACCGATACATTGGGATGATGTAGGTGAAAGAACAGAGATAGGACCATATATTATTGAACAGACTGCTGAAGCCATTAAATGCATACGTGATCGAATGAAGACAGCACAAAGTAGACAAAAGAGCTAGGTAGATAGCCATCGTCGAGATCTGAATTTCAAAATAGGAGATCATGTATTTTTGAAGGTAGCACCTATGAAAGGTGTTATGAGATTTGGACGAAAAGGAAAGCTGAGTCCTAGATTTATTGGACCATTTCAGATTCTGGAAAGAATCGGAACTTTAGCTTACCGACTAGAATTTCCTCCTGAGTTGTCAGTAGTGCATAATGTATTCCACATATAAGCTTTGAGGAAATACATTACGAATCCTTCACATGTGCTTAGGCATGATCCTATTCAGTTATCGTCAGATCTGACTTACGAAGAAGTTCCAGAAAAGATTCTGTTAAGAGAGAATCGTAAGTTAAGAAATAGGACTATCCCTATGATCAAGATTCGGTGGGCAAACCACACTGAAAGAGAAGCTACGTGGGAAGTCGAATCCAATATGCAAAGTAGCTACCCAGATCTGTTTAAGTGAATAATTTCGGGGACGAAATTCTTTTAAAGAGGGTAAATGTAACGACCAGAATCTTTTAAAGCCACAATTAGAAAGTTATAAGATTTGAGAGATTAAATTGAAATGCTATTTTATTCAACTTTTATTTCGGTTTAATTTCAGATTTGAGAATGCAATTACAGGAGCTGTTTGGTCGATCCTTAAAAGCCAATTGAATCATTGTTTTTAAATAAAATGGTTCGGTTCTATAGCATCAGATTTCACTTTAAAAATGGAGTAGCACATTCAAAAGATTTTGACATATTGAGTAAAGGTGTCTCTTCCTTAGGCATTTTAATTTGTATATATAGGATGATAGCCACATCATGCATCATTATTTCTCAAACAAAACATTTTCAAGCAGTTCTCTCTGTGAAGAAGCCGAGCAAAACCTTTCAAAGCTTTTTGAAGGAGACAAGCGGTGCGTACGTGATTTACCAGATTCCATCTGTAATTGTGTTAAAGAATTCAGGCAAGTAAAATCTATTTCTTGCTACACTCATGAAAGCATATATTCAGTTCTGTTTGCATGTTTGTATGAGATTTTTAAAAGATTTGCTGGAAATTACGGCTGTTCTTCAAAACCCAGAAAATTCATGCTCTGTTTATAAGATAAAGTACGTGTTTACTACGATTTTAATTCAGGAATTGTTTAGAAAAAGTTTGATGATGTTCGTACCAGTAGTTTCTTGATAATTCTAAAGATTTTCTTCGAAGTAGCTTCTTCGATTGATTCCAGAAATTTCTTGAGATCTTTTGATTTCTTCAGACTGAGGTTTCCTTCGTTGTTTACTGTCATTCAAATGATGTCTGAAATATGGTTCTTAAACCAAAAGCTGAATTTCTATATTGGACAGATTCTAAGTTAGAAAATTGTTTCTATGTTAGTCTAAGTTCAGATGCGAGTTTTGTTCCAAATCTGAATTTGGTTAACACTACTGTGATTGACCATTGACATCTCAGTTGACTACGGTTGACCAGCAATTCTATAATTTCATTGACATCTGTGAGACCTGAAATTTAATAAAAGATTAATTGTTGGATTAATCGATTTTTGAGGAATTTTGGGTGTTCGGAATTCTTTTTGGAGATTTCGTTTGCATTTTCGGGTCAGAAATCACATTTAGAGCAATTCTGGAAATTTTGGAATGTTCGAGTTTGAAACCTGTTTTGGTGAGAAATCTGAATTGATGGTGAGATCTGCTCGGTTTTGTGAGAAATCTGTTCGGTGAGTGGTGAAATCTGGACGCTTTGTAGCGAGAGGGATTGAAACATCGTCGTTTCGTGAGGTCTGGATGTCGCGTAGTTAGGTGAGATCTGTTGCTCTTGTATTTAGAGATCTGCCCCGCGTGTTTTGTGTTGAGCACAATACGATGTCGTTTAAATAATTTGCTACGGCGTCGTTTTGGTTAACGCTTGAGGGAGAGATCTGTTTCGCGAGTTTAGAGTTCGAGTGACCAGATTTCAGCGATCAGCTTTTAGCGCTTTGTATTTCAGATTTCTCCAGCGTTTGGTATTAGCATTTCAGATTTCGCCGTGGCGTGCAACATCGTTTTAGCGTTAGCTCTTTTTTTTCCAGCATTCAGTTTTATTGTTCAGATTTCACCGCGGTTTTGAGTAATGTAGCGCATGCGTTGGATGGCTTGTGAGATCTGTTTCTGTCGGTGTATATTTTTAACCAGATTTCATGTGTGTATTTATATTAGAAGTGTTGGCCTTCGTTTTCATTAACCAGATCCCATACTTAGAGAAATTTTCCTCGATTTCTTTTCTTCTCTCAAACCCTCAATTACTGTTCACCGTGAGCTTCTCCGGCGATTTCCTGTCGATTCCGGCCACCGTTTTTCACGTTCGAGGTAGCATTGGACTCCTCTCGTTAAGCGCTTTCATTTCATACCGCTTTAGGAGACTGTCGTTGGCTGGAGCAGAAGCACGAAGTTGCTGTATTTTCGGCCGTGACTTCACTGTTCAGGTAGCTTTTCGAATTAGCTTGGGAATCTTGTTCCTATCCTTGTTTTAAGAACCCTGTGAAGTTGTATTGTTGAGATTAGCTACTGGTTTGAGCGTATAAAATTCTGGCCGTGAGTTGTTGTGTTTGGCCGTGAGTTTTGGTTGTGTTTCCCTGAAATCTTGCGTGTGGTTTTAGCAGGTTGGATTCAGATTTCTTGAGGCTTGAATTGTGGTAATTCTTGCATCAGAATTAGAGGTACGGATCTTGAGCTTGAAATCCAGCTTGGTCTAGCGTGAGATTTAATGTGATGGCTGGTGTGCATCGCTGATTTGGAATTGCCGTGAACATTGCTGTGTAGTGCTTGATGTGCATTATGTTTATGCTAGCTGATTTTCTATGTTTGCATACAAGCATGGTTCACGCATAATTCAGCTCTTTCGTGCTTTGTATCTTGGCAGTTTGTGCCTTGTGTATTGTGCTGTTGTTTTCTTACCAGGATGCGTGGGCGAGAGGCGATACCGCACTCTCATCTTCCTGTTGGGATCTGTTAGCCACCATGCGCCGAGTGGTTAACTACCACAGTTCATGGTCGAGGCAACGGCAGGTTGAGTTGTTTGATGAATCTGGTATTCGGGTGTAGTGTCAAGGCGAGTGGCTCATTACCACACTTTAAACATACCCCGTGGCCACCGTTTGTTGCAGATTCTATGGAGCTATGTTTGAGTTCCTTGGCTCCCTCTCCAGTTGTAGCCTTCAGCGTTCGTTCTGTGTCCCATGCATAGCATCTGAATTTTATCTTATGCTTTTTTTTAGCTGTTTCAGTTGCTCTCCGTACTGGGGTTTGACCCCATGTCCCTCTGGGGCTTGGTTTGTTTGTTTGCCTGTTGTTGTTCTGGTTTCCCAGGTTATTCTGCTAGTCGTGGTGTGGACCCAGCTAGAGGTGCCCCAGGAGGTGGTTAGAGTATCCCAATAGCATATAGCATATATTTATGTATCAGTATTGTTAGCCAGGGGATGCCCTGTGCTTTTGTTGTAGTCTGTTATATTCGGTTGTGGTTGTTACCAGGTATTTGATACATGTTTATGCTGTACCGTTTGTTGTGGTGGTTTTGTTAAACTGGGATATCTATTTTGAGTATTGTCGTATTTTAAATTATATTTATTTAAACTGTCAGGCCAAAAGCAAAAATTTTACCCGCTTTTTAATAGCTTCCGCTTGTGTTTATGTGGTTTTACTCTGTTGTGAGCACGAGGCCTGACAACATCTGAGTTGACCAACAGTCAGAATCTGAATTCTTTCTTCTTCGTTGAGATAATTGTGTGCGATTCAGATTCCACCTATCTTTTGTTCAAAACTGATTCGATAAATACAGAAATTCTCGATTTGAAATCCTTATTCTTTTTAGCTTCATTTCTAAAGATTAATTCGATTCTTTCGAACATATTCGAGTGATTTATTCAGTTTTCATCTTCGCAAGTATTACAGAAAATTCTTAAAGCGTTCCAGAATATCAACAGAAGTATAAAACCAGTAAATCGTACCAGAATGAAAAGAATAATAGATTTAAGAAAAAAAAGAGCAGAAAGAATGTTACAAAAACGTTTTACAGAAAAGTTTTATAGATTATGTCTTAGACAACAGACGGTCACAGGAGATTATAGATCTATCGCTGTATGCGATAGATGGGTTTTGTACCCAGCTCTCTGACTCAGATACAGAGTTTGATCAAACGACATACCTTATGTAGGTGTCTTGTCATAATTACCAGAAAAGAAAATAATAGAGCTCAGTGTGATTTTAATCACCAAGCTTAAAGAAAATGATTTCAGAATGTATATATGCAAGCTTTCATAACATTTCAGGTTTGACAGTTCATTGTATTTTGCTTATTATTCTTAAGCTATTCAGATTCAGATTTCAGTAAAGTAACAGATATCGTTGCATGTGTTATAATTTTTCGATATTCCAGATTTTACCTGCTGAGCCTTAGTAAAGGAGCTGGATGGTGAGATCTGATCAGAGGTGGAGATTGTTTATCGTGGACGACAGTTTCTGTTTCGTTATTTTGTTATTCAGAATTTGATGTACAGAACTCTAGTTATAGTTTTTGTACTTATTCAGATTTCTGATTCTTCGTTTTGTTGAAATCTGGCTCAGAATCTTGTTTATGATGTTCCGCACAGTATTTGAGCAGATTTGTTCCCGTTCATTAAATTAAATTTTGGTTACAATTGCATTTTAGTCCAGAAAGTGTATTGAAGTATCCATTTATGTTAATATTGAAATTTTTGCACTTTTCAATTCGAACCCCAAAGTTCTTAATTTAGTTTAAGAAAAGTACGGTCGCTACACTTACTTCAATGGCCTGCAAGCACTCTTAGAGAATTTTAGTCAATAGCTCTTAAATTGATCATAAAACAAAAAATTTATTCAATGAAATCATGAAGCTAAGAGAATTTAAATATTGTTTAAAATTTTCTATCTTCAATCAACAATGGGTGTACGCCGATACTACCCACATACATAGCCCGAATCATGTTATTGGGGGGGTTCTTTGTGCAGGAAAGTTGTACACACCGTTGACACTTGCTGTGAGTTGGATGGAACTCCCGTGACGTTGGCTCATATTATTGGGGACCATGGCGACCATCCATTATAACTCAACATTATGGTTCATCTTGACACGTGATGGTAATCGGCATCATATTATTGGGCTCTTACTGGACGTGAGGTAAATGCATGGGGGTTGCACTTGCTGCAATTGGGCTCTACCTTTCGAAAGTCATGGTTGGCTAACATTATTCGGGACCATTATTTGTCGATCGGACTCTGTGCAGCCACTAAGGAAACTAGCTTTCTCAATTTCATTAGAGGGTGGTGAAATAGTTAAAATAGTGAGAGGTTAATTCATATGTTTCATTTCTTAGTGTTTTTTCATAAATAATCGATAATGCATGTATGTTTTTTCGTTCAGTATATACTTCTATAAAAATGTCTTCAATGAAAAACCCACTCGCTGCTATACTGGATAGCAACAAACTGACTGGCGCTAACTACATGGATTGGTTTCACAAACGCAAGATAGTGTTGGGTTCGAAGAAGCTCATCTACACGGTAAAGAAAAGCCCTCCGAGAGAAGCCCCTGCTGATGTCAGTCCTGATGAACTGACAAAACTGGAGACATGGTGGGATCATGATCACGAGGCACGGTGCTACATGATGGCTTCTATGTCCAATGATTGCAGCAGCGATTTGATGGCTCTATTCATGATGCTGACATCCACTTGCACCTCAAAGAGTTGTACGGGGAGTCCACAGTCAAGGAACTCATGACTGACCACATGCACGAGGGGACTTCAGTCCACGAGAATGGGATCCGTATGTTGGGCTCATTGAAACATTAGGGGTCCTCGAACTCGTACTTCCACGTGAACTATATATGGATTTGCTTCTTGTAAGGACTAGGAAATTTTTAATTGGTGTTTAATCGGTTAAGCAAATCTGGATGAGGATTAACCAAGGGGGATGTTAACCATCGGGTTTCAGAATTGAAGGAATTGTTTAATCGGTTGGTGATATTCGGATTTGAATTAGAACAGATCAGATGTGAGTTGTTGGTCGCTATCGGGTGAGTATTGTTGAGTGTAGATATAGCGTTAGCGTTGGACATATATGGTGTATTGTTCATCGCTGGAGTTCAGATTTGGAGAATACCCCACGCAAGTGAATTAGATGCGTTGGGAGAATCGGTTTGATTTGCGGTTTGAGTACACCGGTTTGTTATTTTCATATTTGAGTAAGATCTGGGTGTCCCGATCTGTCCCTCGTGTGTTTGAACAAGTTGCCTTGAGAGGGAAGTGAAAAGATGTCGTTTTGGATTACCCAGGTATGCGTGGGTTGAGTTTAAGTGATGCGATGTCGTTTGGCGTAGACCAGATTTGAAGTTGGTTGAGTGAAATCTGTTCAGTGGATGTGAGCAGATGTGCGCGTCAACTTGGGGAAGTCATGTGTTGGTCAATGGTACTGTGTGGACTGGTCCGATTCGTGAGTTTGGTGTAGATCAGTATGGTTTGATTTTCTCATATTTGACCAGATCTGGATGTGTGTGAGCGGTTCCATGTATCTGTGTGATCTGTTGTTTTGAGAGGGACTCCTACGCGATGTCGTTTGGTGATCGCACGCTAGTATATCGTAGAGAAGTCAGATCTGAGTTAGCGCTAAGATCCGATGTAGCGCTGAGATCTGAAAGCTGGTATCAGCTTTGACCTGAGTAATTGACATTCACTGTAGCGTTGACTGGAAGATATATATGTATACCAGTGTCGATCAACACTTAGAGAAATTTAAGACCCGATATTTCTTATCTTCTTCATGTGAGCCTTCGAAACTTACTGTTCATTCGAACCCTTCTTTCATCAATTGCTGTCGATATAAGCTGCCGTTTGGAGCAATATTTGTGGCACTGAGCTCATCTCCTTAAGATCTTTCGATTGATACCAGTTTGGAGACTTGAGTCGAAGTGTTGAGGGAGCACGAAGTGATTTCAGTGTTCGAGCATTGTTGAGAATTCCAGCAGATAGTTCTTCCGTTCCTTTAGAGTTTTCGAGCATCTTCCGGTGAATTTCTGGCGAGCTTGTAAGAGCAGTAGATTTGAGTAAGCTGCTGGTGCCGTGTATCCCTGTGTTCTCGTGAAATCTGTCGAGGTAGAAAAAGAGATTTGAGGTACGAATTGAGCTGGATCTAGCAGCTTGAATATCATATTTGGAATATTTCTTTAGTGTTAAACTGCTGTGATCTGTGTGCTAGTATTGACTGCTTTTTTATGAGGCTGATTATGTGCTCTTATCTCTCTGTGTGCGTGTGAGTTATATGCATTGATACAAGCATGATTCCGTTGTGCATTCATACATACATATTGAGCCTGATCCTCTTGCGAATTGATTTCCTGTGTGCGTTGTGATCGGCCGGCTGAGCCGTCGTGCGTGAATGGTCCAACGCTGATATTGATGTGGTGGCCGGCTATGTTGTCGTGCCTGAATACCACTACACTGTGATGGACGGCTGATCTGTTGTACCTGAATATCACAAGATTTGATTCTGCACAGCTGAGTCGTTGTGACTTGCCTACCGATGATTCTTGGTAGCCCTCATGCATTGCACGTTTGAATTATTGCATGACTGATATACTTGTTGCTGTTTCATGAGTGCACTTCGTAATGAGGTTTGACCTCGTTTCTTTTCCCTGTTTTTGGGATGCTTTGGTCTGCGATTGGACTTTGCAGGATCCTCAGGTAATCCAGCTGGACCGACTGGAGCGTCGACTGGTAGATCCCTGTTATGAGTCCCAGTTATATGTATTATGTATTGAACCAGGGGATGCCCTGCGTGAACTATGTATTTGGTGATCTTGATTTATTCCTTACCCGTATTTGTTGTTATTGATGTTTTTGATTTTAAGTTAAATCCTATTTTGACTATGAATGTATTTTTAAGAGATTATTTCTGTTCAGGCCCAAACGAATTTTAACCCTGTTTTAAATGCTTCCGTGTAATTAAGATTAATTGATTAATTAATCTATGATTTCTTGCACCGGTCCTGACACTTTGGTATCAGAGTTTAAACTGGGATAAGCTCGATTTTTTTCCATCACACTCGAGTCTAGGCACAGAGTTTGAGCTTTTGCTTGTGATTGACACTGTGATTTTGATTATCTGTCTATGTGATTATCTGTTGTTGCTTCTGACCTCTGAGTTTTGGTATATGATGCCGAGGAGAGGTAGAAGTAGAATCGCTAGGAAAACTGGTGAGGAGTCTAGGGCTCCCGAGAGTGATGAGGATGTTGAACAGCAGAGTGTACCTTTGCGTCGTCGTGCTAGACAGACAGATGTGGAAGATGTGACTAGACAGATTGGAGACATGGAGCTAGTTCTGGCTAGGTTCCAGAGGATGAATCCCCCTACGTTCACTGGCACCGAGAGTGGTTTGATGGCCGAAGGCCGGTTGGAACATATGGAGGAATTGTTTGACACGGTGGAGTACTCTCAGGAGAGGAGACTGAAGTTGGCCGTTTTGCAGTTAAGGGATAATGCTCAACATTGGTGGAAAGGTACTTCCCGAGTCATGAGAGAGATTGGGACTTTGATTTCTTGGAAGAGCTTCTGTGCAGCTTTTCGGCAGGAGTATACCCCTGAGTTCTACTATAATAATCGGGAGCGGGAGTTCCACAATCTTAAGCAAGGGAACATGATGGTAGCTGAGTATGCTAGACAGTTTTCTCCCCTTTTGTCGTATGTTCCCCATGTTTCTAACCAGGAGAGGACGAAGAGGAACAAGTTTCTGAGAGGTTTGAGGCCTGATTTGTTCTGTATGGTGTTGGCTGGTTCTCCTGCGACGTATGCCGAGGTAGTGGATAGAGCAGTGGATATCGAGGAGAGTCTGTTGGAAGCACGGAATCAGGTTCAGCCAACAGCTGGATGCATTTTTCAACCTATGCCGAAGTGATGCCATCGTTTCAGCCTCCTTAGACTTCGCGGCAGACCATCGCCAGATGTTTAAGCCTCGAGGGATGCAGTTTAAGAGATGGTCGAATTCAAGTTTGTCTGGTTCTGTTAGCTCTGGTGGTAGTGGCTCCGGAGGAGTGATGTTTGCACAGTGCGGAGGTCGCCATATTACTTTGCAATGCCGTGTAGTTCAAGGTCCTTGTCATAGGTGTGGGCAGCCTGGACATTTCGCTAGAGTTTGTCCTTTGCCGGGAGGACAACCTTTGAATCAGTCGCAGCAAGGTTCAGATGGTGGTTCTTCGCAGAGACCGCAACCTTTTGCTCAGCCCCAACGATCAGGATTCCAACCACGAGAATCGTCTAGGTTTGGAGGATCTTCTAGACCTCAGTTTTCGGGATCGCAGCAAGCTCAGGTGAATGCCTTGACGAGAGAGCAAGCTGAGGATATGACTGGAGGAGTGATTGCAGGTACTTGTGCTATCTTTGATTTTATTGCACGAGTTATTTGATACAGGAGCATCACACTCCTTCATATCTGATTTGTTTGTGCATGAGTGTGGGTTGAGTGTTACCCCATTTTGTGATGTTGTATATGTATCTACTCCTGCTGGTGTGTGGTTGATGTCCCGTGAAGTGGTTTTGTATAGTGTGATCAGATTCGATGAGAATGTGTTGGTGACCAACCTGATTGCCTTGGAGATTAGAGATTTTGATTGTATCTTGGGTATGGATGTGTTGTCCGCTTATAGAGTTATTGTAGATTGTTTCCATGGTGTAGTGAGTTTCAGACCTCAATTTGGATAGAAGTGGGATTTCTATGGTGCTGATTTGCGATCGAATATTCCACTTGTGTTGGCCATGGAGATGTTCAGTCTGTTGTATCTAGAGAATTCAGGGTTGATGATCTATGCCCTGGATGTTTTCCGAGAATCACGGATAGAGTTGAGTGATGTCCCGATTTCTTGAGAGTTCCCTGATGTGTTTCCGGATGAGATTCCTGGATTTCCATCGAGACGAGAGATTGACTTCAGCATAGAGTTGGTGCCAAGAACAACCCCGATTTTGAGAGCCCCTTACTGGTTGGCGCCAGCTGAGTTGAAGGAGCTCAAGTATCAGATGCGTGATATTTTGGAGAAGGGATTCGAAAGGCCGAGTATGTCGCATTGGGGAGCTCCGATTCTCTTCGTGAAGAAGAATGATGGATCTATGAGGATGTGTGTGGATTTTCGGCAGTTGAATAAAGCGATGATTAAGACCAAGAATCCTTTGCCGAGGATTCATGAATTGTTTGATCAGCTGCAGGGATCGGCAGTGTACTGTAAGATCGGTCTGCGATCTGGTTATCATCAGTTGCGGATTAGAGACGCTTATGTGGTGAAGATGACTTTCAAGACTAGATACGGGAATTGTGAGTTTTTGGTGATGTCTTTTGGATTGACGAATGTTCCTGTTGTCTTCATGGATCTGATGAATCGCGTCTTTAGTGAGTACATTGATCATTTTGTGATTGTATTTATAGATGATATCTTGGTGTATTCGAGGAATTTCAGAGAGCATAAAGAACACTTGAGGTTGGTGTTACAGAAACTGAGAGACTCACAGCTCTACATGAAGTTTAGCAAGTGTTAATTCTGGCTGGATAAGGTAATCTTTTTGGGTCATGTCATATCTGCAGAAGGTATTTTGGTGGATCCTAGTAAGGTCGAAGCAGTTCTTAACTTGGAGCGACCTAGGAATGTTTCGGAGATCCGTAGTTTCTTAGGTCTGGCTGGATATTACAGGTGTTTCATTGAGGGTTTTTCTTTGATAGCCAAGCCGATGACACAGTTGACCCAGAAGGATAGAAGGTTTCTGTGGACAGATGAACGTCAGTCGAGTTTCCAGATGCTTAAGGAGAAGTTGACTACTGCTCCTGTGTTGGCTTTGCCTTCGGGTTCTGGAGGTTTTGTTGTTTGTTCTGATGCTTCTCTGAATGGTTTGGGCTGTGTTTTGATGCAGAACGAGCGAGTGATAGCTTATGCGTCTCGACAGTTGAAGCCCCATGAGACGAGATACCCCCTTCATGATCTAGAGTTGGCCGCCATTGTTTTTGTGTTGAAGATTCGGCGTCACTACTTGTATGGTGAGCAGTTTGTGGTGTACACGGATCAGAAGAGCTATATCTTCATTCAGTCAGATCTGAATATGAGGCAACGTCGTTGGATGGAGTTGCTCAAAGATTTTGACTGTGAGATTCAGTATCAGCCTGGGCTGATGAACTTAGTGGCAGATTCTTTGAGTAGGAAAGCCCAGCCTACGATGTTGACGTCGTTGAGTATATCCAAAGTCAATGAGCATTTGGGGACCCTTGGATGACATTTTCAGCGAGATGATCAGTACTTCGTGGTTTCTTCTTTTCAGGTTGAACCACAGATTGTTGTAGATATTAGAGCAGCGCAGAGGACTGACCCGTACATTCATGAATTGAATATTGAAGCCTAGAATGGTCAGTCGGAAGATTTTACTGTTGTTTCTGATGGATGCCAGAGATTTCACGGAAGATTGGTTGTTCCAAATTTGATTGATCTGAAGGAAACCATCTTGAATGAGGCACATTGCAGTCGTTACAGTGTGCATCCGGGTGAGAAGAAGATGTATCATTCCTTGAAGTTTCACTATTGGTGCGAAGGTGTGAGACCCGAAAGCTGATGAGATAAATTGAGTTAATTAATCGGGTTTTGTTGAGATCAGCTTTGAGTTGTTGAGCTTAGAGAAGCTATCGGGTTTTGTTTTAGACCTTAGAACAGCTTTGGTTAGTTGAGTTCTTTCACGGAAGCTGTTCAGTAGTTAGCGCAGGTCATCGCTGAATGTTGGCGCTCAGCAGTGGTGACATCAGCAGCTATCGCTGAGTGGTTGTTTCAGCAGTTGTGGCGAGATCAGCAGTCGTTGAGCAGTAGCGAGTGCGCTAGCGTGTTTCAGTATCGCGTGCTTCTACGTCATCGTTTGGATTAGTTGGAACGACAGAGTTTTGGGGTTAGCGAAGAAGATCAGCTGTGAGTTGCGCTAGCATCAGCTGGGTGAGAGAATTGTTGTTGCGTTGCTAACATCTGCTGGTTAGTATTAAGCAATGAGTAGCGGGTGACGTGTCCAGTTGCGACAGTAGTTCTATGCGACGTCATTTGAGTTAGTAGCGATCGCTGTTTTGGCTTAGTGAGAGATCTGTTGCAAGATATGTTTTGCGAGCAAAAATATCAGTTGCGATAGTTTATGTTGTCGGTGGAGCTGTTTCCAGTTTCTGTCAGCAGTGAGATTTAATGGAGATCTTGGCTTTGCTCTCTATTATTGTTCCCGACACTTAGAAAATTGACCTGACTGCCAAATTCTGTCGCGATACCCTAGCTACTGTTCCCCGAACCTTATCTTCTTCGATTTCCTGTGGTAGGCATCTCTGACGTAGGCGAGAGTGGTAGCGTTGGACTCCACTTGCTGAGACGATTCGTTTGGATATTGTTTTCGAACGTTTGCTTGAAGCTGGTGAGGTGTGCGAAGACATCTCCCTTGTGTAGTCTGTTGGCATAAGCGTCGGATTTCGCTCCTAGCCTTTTGGGGTAAGTTCAGATCCTGTCTTTAAGCTTGTTAGAGATTTCTGTGGTGTTTGATGAGGTAGGATAGCGCTGGCTGAGTGTAGCTCCCGGCTGTTGCTTTTCTGTGCTTCGGTCTTTGTGCAGTTGTTGTGTTGTCGTTGAGCAGGTGGTGGATCTGCATCATTGTGGCAATCTGCTTTGTTGTAATTATAGCTCAGAAGACTTGTGGTAGGGATGTGAGCTTGTTTACAGCTTAGGATTGAGCATGGATTATATGCTTGCTTACTGTGTATGCTCTGTGCTATTATTACTTGTGACTGTGTTATGATATCAGCTGTTGCATTTGCATACACGCATATTGCTGTCGAGCCCTGTTTTGCTAGCTATGCCTGTTCTGTTGAATTGTGAGTGCCAGGATGCTATGTTCAAGGACGAGGGGGTAGTTCCCGTATACCTTGGAGGCTGAGCGGGTAACTCCCGTACCTCAATCTCCCTGCTGGGTTTATTAGCTGCTATGAGCGGAGTGGGTATCTACCACATCTCATGAGTGAGCAACAGCAGGTGGAGCTTGTTGTTAGCATCTGGTATGGTGTACTGGAGATGAGTGGGTAGCTCCCATGTTTTCAGTATACCCATGGCCACTACTGATTGTTCCTTTGATCAGACCTTGCTGTTGAGCTGTTGTTGAGATCCTTTGGCTCCATGCTTTCGGTTGTAGCCTTGATCCCTTGCATAGCATGTGCATATTTATCTGTGTTTTCCTTATGCTGTTTATGCTGCTCTCCGTACTGGGAGTTTGACCCAGAGGTCCCTCTGGGGCTGGTGTTGTTGCTTGTGTATTGTTTTCAGGTTTCCCAGGTTTCTCTGCTGGTCGTGGCTTTGACCCTGCTGGAGGTGCCCCAGGAGCTGGATAGAGTGTCCCAGTTAGCGTATAGCATATATGTACTAGTACTGTTAGCCTAAGAATGCCCTGTGCTTGTGGGATTGTGTTATCCGTTGTAGTACTGGTAATTGTGTTTGTATGAATGTTGTACTGTTGTATCGTGTATTTGTAAACTGAGATATTTTAAGTATGATTGTATTTTAAATTATATGTTTTAAACCTTCAGGCCAAAAGCGAAAATTTTAAGCCACTTTTTGTATGCTTCCGCTATGTTTGTGTGGTTTAACTCTGAGTAGAGCACGAGGCCTGACATTTTTGGTATCAGAGCTTAAGCTGGGATAAGCTCGATTTCTGTTGATCACACTTCAGTCTAGGCACAGTGTTGTGTGTTGCATGTTCTTGGTTATGTGATCTATTTGCTGTATTTGATTGTGTTGTATCTGTTCTGTTGTGATCTTACCCTCTTAGTGTTTCTTAGATGCCGCCTAGACGTAGGGGAGGGCAGATTCCGGAAGAGTCTGAAGGTCAGACAGAAGGTGATCAGCGTAGTTTTCCCCATCGTGGTAGCGATAGGCAGATCGAGGATGAGGTTTATGAGTTGGCTTCCCGAGTGAATGACATGGAGCTTGTCATGGCGAGGTTTCAGCATATGAATCCTCAGGTTTTCAATGGTCACGAGTCTAGTGCTGATGCAGATTCGTGGTTACAGCATGTCACTGTTGTGTTTAACCGTGTGCAGTATGATGAGGATCTCAAGTTGAGTCTGGCTACTTTCCAGTTGAGGAAAGGTACGGAGCGTTGGTGGAGAGGCGCTTCAAGGACTTTGGAAGAGACTGAAGTAGGGATTACGTGGGACAGTTTTTGTGTTGCTTTTCGTCAAGAGTATGTCCCGGAGTCCTACGTGAACGCCCGTGAGCGTGAGTTCGATAACTTGGAGCAGGGCAGTATGTCTGCTAGAGATTATGCCCACAGATTTTCTTCCCTTCTTGCGTACGTGCCGCATGTTTCTGGTCGGGAGAGAGCAAAGAGAACTAGATTTCTTGAGGGGTTGAACAAGGAGTTGTATTCTTTGGTTTTGGCTTGCTCGAGTTTTTGTGTTGCTTTTCGTCAAGAGTATGTCCCGGAGTCCTACGTGAACGCCCGTGAGCGTGAGTTCGATAACTTGGAGCAGGGCAGTATGTCTGCTAGAGATTATGCCCACAGATTTTCTTCCCTTCTTGCGTACGTGCCGCATGTTTCTGGTCGGGAGAGAGCAAAGAGAACTAGATTTCTTGAGGGGTTGAACAAGGAGTTGTATTCTTTGGTTTTGGCTTGCTCGCCGAAGAGCTATGCAGAGGCGGTGGACAGTGCGATCGATATCGAGGAAGGTTTGAGGAACCGTCGGTCTCGTGGTAGGCCTCATGTGGCGCAGAGTAGTTGTCCAGTGGTTCAGGGGGCGCAACCTTCCCAGGCTGTGCAGTCGTCTCTGTCACCCCAACAGCAGCAACAGGTAGCCCAACAGTTTGGTCATCAGAGGTTTTGGCCTCGTGGTAAGCAGTTTAAGAAGAAGTCTAGTTCGAGTTCTTCTGGTTCTGGTAGCTCCAGCAGCGGTGGTACCAAGGTGGAGTATTGTGGCCAGTGTGGTGAAAGGTACCCTACAGCGCAGTGTGTAGGTGTGCAGGGTTCTTGTAATGTCTGTGGTCAGTACGGGCACCTTTCCAGAGAGTGTCCTTTGTCTAGATCGCAGCATACCGCAGTTCCACCGCAGGGTCGAGGTGGATCGTCTAGAGGTTGTTCTGCTTTTCCTGTTCAGCAGCAGAGGTTGGGGGAGCCTCAGTTTAGGCCGTTTCAGCAGCCTGGTCCTTCGCGGTTTGGACAGTCTTCCCACCCTCAGTTTTCTGGACCTCTTTGCCCAAGTGAACGCCATGACCAGGGAGCAAGCGGAAGGCACACCGGGAGGTGGGATTATCCAAGGTACTTGCTTTGTTTTTGATTTTCCTGCGCATGTGTTGTTTGATACAAGAGCGTCGCATTATTTATTTCTGATGCATTTGTGGTTGAGCATGGTTTGCATACCACTCCTTTGTGTAATATTGTATCTGTTGCGACTCCTGCCGGTGCGAGCCTGTTCTCTTAGGAGATTTTGTTGACTGGTGTTCTTAGGTTTGGCTAGAGTGCGTTGTTAGCCAACCTAATCAGGCTAGTGATGTGGGATTTTGACTGTATAGTGGGAATGGACGTGTTGTTTAGCTATATGGTCACTGTTTATTGTTTCCATGGCGTTGTGCGATTTAGGCCCCAGTCTCGCGAGAAATGGAATTTCTACGGCCAAGATTCCCAGTTGAAGATCCCTTTAGTCTCTGCGGTGGAGATGTTCAGCCTGTTGTCGCTTGAGAATGTTGGTTTTATGATCTATGCCTTAGATGTGTCTTCTTCTTCGAGTGTAGAGCTTAGTAGGGTACCTGTGATTCGACATTTCCCGGATGTGTTTCCTGAGGATATTCCTAGTTTTCCTTCGAGGCGGGAGATAGACTTCAGCATTGATTTGGTTCCTGGTACAGCTCCGATTTCGCGTGCTCCGTATCGTTTAGCGCCTGCTGAGTTGAGGAAGCTTAAGGAGCAGCTTAATGATTAGCTGGAGAAGGGATTCATTAGGCCTATCATGTCGCCGTGGGGAGCGCCTATTTTGTTTGTCAAGAAGAAGGACGGGTCGTTGAGGATGTGTATCGACTTTAGGCAGTTGATGTCAGGCCCCGTGCTAATTAGAACAATTAACACATAATATAAGCGCATAATCACGGAAGCTTAAAATCAGGGCTTAAAAATTTTTCGAAATACAATGGCCTGAACTTCAAATCATACATTCAAAATATTCGATATTCAAAATAATAGTTAAATCAAACTCATACCACAAGCAACCACATAATTCAATTCAAAATATAGATCCCCTAAATACAATAAAACACGGGGCATTCCCCGGTTCAATACATATCATAAGTAGACTGGGAATCAGGGATGAGGGGATCGACCAGCTGAACTTCCACTCTGCCCAGCTTGGTTACCTAAAGCTCCTGCAAATGGGCACGCAGACCCAGCAAGACAAAGCAGGAAACAAATACGAGGTCAAGCCTCAGTACGAAGAGCTATCAAAGCAGGTAAACATACAACATGCTATAATCAATGCTGTGAATGCATGAAGGCTATCAAGAAATAGGATAGCTAGACCAGCCTATCAACTGGCAATTCAAATCAAGCCTCTATACCACACACAGCCAATCAGCCGGTGGAAATCATCGGGGCCCGTCAGCCCATCACAGCTCGGTGGTAGACACTCGAATCCGATAGTCACCACTCCGACGATAGCGTTGGACTTTTCGGACACGACTCAACAGTCGGCCAGTCACAACGTGGCACCCAATCAGGTAATCAATTCAATCTGTCAATTCAGGCTCAAGATGCATGCATGAATGCCATCCAATATCAATACATAATGCATACAATTCAATAACACGTGTAAACAGTATGAAAAGCTCAATCAATCTATCAAACTGTTCCACGTAATTCACATAACTGCCATTCACAACATTGAAAACTAGCCATGTTCACGCTCAACTGCTAAGGGCTGCTCAATCGTACCTTTCCTCTTCGAATTACCTAACAGATTCTCAACAAAGACACGTCCAGCAACAACTCAAGCTTACTGCCTTTGAAGCTTCTTCGACAATTACCCTTCAAAATTCCTAGAAGCTTAAATCTGCCAAAGATACCTAATATCTTAGCTCAAACCAACGAAAGAAAGCTCACCCAAAAGATAGAAACGCACGGCACAACTTACTGCTCAATTCAGCCGTTACGCGTTCTCTCTCCAGACCAACACAGCCTCCAAGATTGGTAGGAAAAGAAAGGTCTTCTCAAGAGGTTTCCAACGCTACCAAGAACTCGAAAAACGGAGGTCGGAATCAACGACAAATCACGATAGAAAGTGACGGTGAACAGTAGTTCGACGAGGGTTTGGGGAAGAAGAGATAAGATATATCAGGCTCAAAATAATACCAAGTGTCGATCAACACTTCTGTAAATACCTCTTCAAACCACGCCTGCTGATTCACCAAGATCTATCTAAGAAATCAGCAGAAGTCTATCAGCAGCAATCTTCCCTTTTCATTTCGTAAAATCAGCAGCAACGACTAAACAGCAATCGCACGAAAATGCTACAAAACGACACCGTTCCAACTTATCTAAACGGCGCCGTAGCAACCATCAGTAGACAACAGCTTTCGCAAGTCAAAGCAACCAAGAGCTGATGACAGCTCTCTCTACAAATCAATCTATTTGCTGGTCGCGAGAAAACACTCAAAACGACGACGCATCTACTAATACAAACGACGTCATTCGTATACGTAAGCAAAGCTGCCAACAGCTGATCTCTCAAACGCGAAGCTCAAAACGCAGCGTTTCCACTTAATCAAACGACGCCGCTTCTAAACGCTCTTACACAAGCGCGCCTGCTGATCAGCAGCAACCAAAACAACGCAATCGCTACCAGCAGCAATGGATACGTCACACCTACGTCATCATATCTATCGATAGCTCTCGCGACAATTTCTCAAACCATCTGCTGAAACTAATAGTCAACGCTCCAAAATGTTGACTAACACGCGTCACTTCCTCGCTCAATCTCACGCTAAACGCAATATCTGCCAGCAGCAACTTCAAACTTCAAAACTAAAACCAGCAGCTCTCATTGCGTCACGCTGACGTCACCTCTGCTGATTCAAAATCCACCAGCAGGAGCTACAGTAACTTTGACCAGCGTTGACTTCACGAAAAATCGCAAATTCTCATTTATTAACTAGCGCTGCGACTGAAATTTCAGCAGGAATCATATTCCCTACGTAATTCCCTCAAATAATCGTGATTAATCCCAAATCAACACATTTAATCACTAAATCAAATTATCAATCCTCACAGTTGAACAAGGCGACAGTGAAGAATTAAGTACCCTTTGCCTAGGATTGATGATCTTTTTGACAAGTTGCAAGGTTATGCCGTGTTTTCGAAGATCGATCTGCGTTCTGGGTATCATCAGTGGCGCATCCGTGAGCAGGATGTTGAGAATAATGCGTTTCATACAAGGTATGGGCATTACGAGTTTCTAGTTATGCCTTTTGGATTGACGAATGCTCCCGCAGTTTTCATGGACTTGATGAATAGAGTCTTTAGAGAGTTCATCGATCAGGTTGTGATTGTGTTTATCGATGACATTTTGGTGTACTCTAAGACTTCGTTGCAGCACAAAGAGCATTTGATGCTAGTTCAAAAGAAGCTTCAAAACTCGCAGCTGTATGTCAAGTTTTCCAAGTGCGAGTTTTGGTTAGACCGAGTTTTGTTTCTGGGTCATGTGATCTCTGTTGATGGTATTTCTATGGATCCCAGTAAGGTTGAGGCTGTTCTTAACTGGGAGCATCCCAAGAGTGTTGCTGAGATTCGTAGTTTCTTTGGTTTGGCTGGCTATATCGTCGTTTTATCGAAGGATTCTCTAGTATAGCTAAGCCAATGACACAGTTGACTCAAAAAGACAAGCGTTTTGTGTGGACTGAGCAATGTGAGAGTATTTTTTTGTTGCTCAAAGAGAAGCTAACTTCTGCACCTGTGTTAGCTCTGCCATGTGGTTCAGGTTGTTTTGTAGTTTGTGCAGATGCTTCCTTGAATGGATTGGGTTGTGTGTTAATGCAGAATGGTCGAGTCATTGCTTATGCCTCTCGGCAGTTGAAGCCGCATGAGACTCGTTACCCATTTCATGATTTGGAGTTAGCATCAGTGGTTTTTGCTTTGAAGATTTGGCGCCACTACCTGTATGGTGAGCAATTTGTGGTGTACTCCGACCACAAGAGTCTTCACTATGTGTTTTCTCAGTCAGATTTGAACATGAGACAGCGTAGATGGATGGAGCTACTAAAAGATTTTGACTGTGAGATCAAATACCAGCCTGGGAAGATGAATATAGTTGCTGATGCATTGAGCAGAAAGGCTCAAGTGGCGATGATGGCTTTGATGCAGATTTCGAAGGTCCATGAGCATTTTAGCACTACTGGTTGGAGGTTTTACCCCGCTGAGGATTATGTTGTGGTGTCTTCTTTTCAAGTTGAGCCACGGCTTGTTTCTAGCATTAGAGCAGCTCAGAGGACTGATCCATCCATCCATGAGTTAAAGCTGAAGGTGAGAGCTGGTCAGCTTGAGGAGTATTCTGTTTCTTCTGATGGTTGTTTGAGGTTTTGTGGCAGGCTTGTTGTGCCAAATCTGATTGATTTGAGAGAAGAGATCTTGCGAGAAGCGCACTGCAGTAGATACAGTGTCCATCCTGGTGCAAGGAAGATGTATCATGCCTTGAAGCAGCATTACTGGTGGGCATTTTTGAAGAGTGATGTTGCTGATTTTGTAGCCCGATGTCTGAATTGTCAGCAAGTCAAGGCAGAGAGGATGAGACCTGGTGGTTTGTTACATAGCTTAGAGGTGCCCCAATGGAATTGGGAGCACATAGCTATGGATTTTGTCACGCATTTGCCCCGTTCCAGCAGAGGTTGTGATGCTGTGTGGGTTGTGGTAGACAGATTGTCGAAGTCTGTGCATTTCATTCCCTACAACATGAGCTATTCTTTGAAGAATATGGCGAAGCTGTACATAGATTTTGTGGTGCGTTTGCATGGTGTGCCAGTTTCAATTGTTTCAGAACGTGATCCTCGATTTACTTCCAGTTTTTGGAAGAGTTTGCGAACAGCTTTGGGAACTAGATTGGCTATGAGTACAGCGTATCACCCCCAAACAGATGGCCACTCGGAGAGAACTATCCACATTTTAGAGGATATGTTGAGAGCTGTTGTAATGAACTTCAGTGGTAGCTGGCAAGACTCGTTGTCTTTGGTTGAGTTTTCCTACAATAACAGCTATCAGGTCACGATTGGCATGACACCATTTGAAGCTTTGTATGTCAGAAAGTGTAGATCGCCAGTATGTTGGGAAGAAGTGGGGGAGAAGCAGCTGTCTTCCCCAGAGTTTGTGCAGCATATGAGAGATCAGGTGGACTTGGTTCGCCAAAGAATGAAAGTTTCTCAAGATCGCCAAGCCAGTTATGCGAATAAGAGGCGTTGGCCTTTAGAGTTTGAGGTTGGTGATCTAGTTTTCCTTAAGGTTTCTCCTTTCCGCAGTGTTATGATATTTGGTCTCAAGGGTAAGTTAGCTCCTCGCTTTGTTGGTCCTTATGAGATCTTAGAGATGAAAGTTTCTCAAGATCGCCAAGCCAGTTATGCGAATAAGAGGCGTTGGCCTTTAGAGTTTGAGGTTGGTGATCTAGTTTTCCTTAAGGTTTCTCCTTTCCGCAGTGTTATGATATTTGGTCTCAAGGGTAAGTTAGCTCCTCGCTTTGTTGGTCCTTATGAGATCTTAGAGAGGATCCTTTGGCTTATCGGCTGTTGTTGCCACCAGATTTGTCTTCCTTACATGATGTGTTTCATGTTTCGATGCTGAGGAAGTATGAGCCAATTCCCTCGCATGTGTTGAGAACTGACGAGGTTGAGTTAGATCGGACTTTGAGCTATGTTGAGTATCCCTTGCAGATCTTGGATAGAAAGGTGAAACAGCTGAGGAATAAAACCTTCCCTTGGTGATGGTTAAGTGGAGAAAGCACGGTAGAGAAGAAGCTACTTGGGAACTGGAAGAGAAGATGCATCGTGAGTGGTCGCATCTATTTGAGTAGATATTGTTTTAGTTCCAGTAGTTGCTCGTATTTCTTTCCCCAGTTATCTTGAACTCTTGTTTTGGAGTTGATCGATTTTTAGGAAGAAATCCTGTTTTAGTGTGGGAGAGATGTGAGACCCGAAAGCTGATGAGATTAATTGAGTTAATTAATCGGGTTTTGTTGAGATAATCTTTGAGTTGTTGAGCTTAGAGAAGCTATCGGGTTTTGTTTTAGCCCTTAGAACAGCTTTGGTTAGTTGAGTTCTTTCGCGGAAGCTGTTCAGTAGTTAGCGCAGGTCATCGCTGAATGTTGGCGCTCAGCAGTGGTGACGTCAGCATCTATCGCTGAGTGGTTGTTTCAGCAGTTGTGACGAGATCAGCAGTTGCTGAGCAGTAGCGAATGCGCTAGCGTGTTTCAGTAGCGGGTGCTTCTACGTCGTCGTTTGGATTAGTTAGAACGACATCGTTTTGGGGTTAGCGAAGAAGATAAGCTGTGAGTTGCGTTAGCGTCATCTAGGTGAGAGAACTGTTGTTGCGTTGCTAACAGCTGTTGGTTAGTAATCAGCAGTGAGTAGCGGGTGACGTGTCCAGTTGCGACAGTAGTTCTATACGACGTCGTTTGAGTTAGTAGCGATCGCTGTTTTGGCTTAGTGAGAGATCTGTTGCAAAATCTATTTTGCTAGCGGGAATATCAGTTGCGATAATTTAAGTTGTTGGTGGAGCTGTGTCCAGTTTCTGTCAACAGTGAGATTTAATGGAGAGCTTGGCTTTGCTCTGTATTATTGTTCCCGACACTTAGAAAATTTACCTGATTGCCAAATTCTGTCGTGATACCCTAGCTAATGTTCCCCGAACCTTATCTTCTTTGATTTCCTGCGGTAGGCAGCTCCGACACAGGCGAGAGTGGTAGCGTTGGACTCCTCTTGCTGAGACGCTTCGTTTGGATATTGTTTCCGAACGTTTGCTTGAAGCTGGTGAGGTGTGCGAAGACATCTCCCTTGTGTAGTCTGTTGGCATAAGCGTCGGATTTCGCTCCTAGCTTTTTGGGGTAAGTTCAGATCCTGCCTTTAAGCTTGTTATAGATTTCTGTGGTGTTTGATGAGGTAGGATAGCGCTGGTTGAGTGTAGCTCCCGGCTGTTGCTTTTCTGTGCTTCGGTCTTTGAGCAGTTGTTGTGTTGCCGTTGAGCAGGTGGTGGATCTGCGTCATTGTGGCAATCTGCTTTGTTGTAATTATAGCTCAGAAGACTTGAGGTAAGGATGTGAGCTTGTTTACATATTAGGATTGAGCATGGATTATATGCTTGCTTGCTGTGTATGCTCTGTGCTGTTATTACTTGTGACTGTGTTATGATATCAGCTATTGCATTTGCATACACGCATATTGCTGTCGAGCCCTGTTTTGCTAGCTATGCCTGTTCTGTTGAATTGTGAGTACCAGGATGCTATGTTCAAGGACGAGCGGGTAGTTCCCGTATACCTTGGAGGCTGAGCGGGTAACTCCCGTACCTCAATCTCCCTGCTGGGTTTGTTAGTTGCTATGAGCGAAATGGGTACCTCCCACATCTCATGAGTGAGCAACAGCAGGTGGAGCTGGTTGTTAGCATCTGGTATGGTGTACTGGAGATGAGTGGGTAGCTCCCATGTGCTCAGTATACCCGTGGCCACTACTGATTGTTCCTTTGATAAGACCTTGTTGTTGAGCTGTTGTTGAGATCCTTTGGCTCCCTGCTTTTGGTTGTAGCCTTGATCCCTTGCATAGAATGTGCATATTTATCCGTGTTTTCCTTATGCTGTTTATGCTGCTCTCCGTACTGGGGGTTTGACCCCGAGGTCCCTCTGGGGCTGGTGTTGTTGCCTGTTTATTGTTTTCAGGTTTCCCAGGTTTCTCTGCTGTTCGTGGCTTTGACCCAACTGGAGGTGCCCCAGGAGGTGGATAGAGTGCCCCAGTTAGCGTATAGTATATATGTACTAGTACTGTTAGCCGGGGAATGCCCTGTGCTTGTGGGATTGTGTATTTGTAAACTGGGATATTTTAAGTATGATTGTATTTTAAATTATATGTTTTAAACCGTCAGGCCAAAAGCGAAAATTTTAAGCCACTTTTTGTATGCTTCCGCTATGTTTGCATGGTTTAACTCTGAGTAGAGCACGAGGCCTGACAGAAGGTATGAGGAATGATATCTGTGGATTTGTAGCTCGATGTCTGAATTTTCAACAGGTCAAGGCCGAGAGAATGAGACCTGGTGGATTGCTACAAGTTTAGAAGTGCCTCAATGGAATTGCGAGTACATCACCATGGATTTTGTGACGCATTTACCTCGATCGAACAGGGGATGCGATGCGATTTGGGTGGTGATTGATAGACTTTCGAAGTCAGTACATTTCATTCCCTATGATGTGAGGTGTTCCATGAAGAAGATGGCTAGACTATACATTGACCATGTGGTTAGATTGCATGGAGTGTCGGTTTCGATAGTGTCCGATAGAGATCCAAGATTTACTTCTCGATTTTGGAAGAGCTTGCAAGCAGATATGGGTTCGAGATTGGCTCTGAGTACAACATATCACCCACAGACAGATGGCCAATCCGAGAGGACCATTCAGACTTCGGAGGATATGCTGTGAGCAATATTGATGGATTTCAGTTGTAGCTGGCAGGATTCTTTGTCCTTGGTTAAATTTTCTTACAATAATAGCTACCAAGTGACTATCGGGACGGCCCCATTTGAAGCTTTGTATGGTCGTAAGTGTAGATCACCAATTAGTTGGGAAGAAGTTGGCGAGAAACAGTTGTCTACTCCTGAATTTTTGTAGCATATGATAGATCAGGTCGAGTTGATTCGGAGTAGAACGAAAGCTGCACAAGTTTGTCAAGCTAGTTATGCTAACAAGAGATGTAGGCCCTTGGAATTTCAAGTCAGCGATCGAGTATTTCTGAAAGTTTCTCCTTTCAATAGCGTGATGAGATTCAGATTTAAGGGTAAATTGCCTCCTAGATTCGTTGGTCCCTTTGAGATTGTTGAGAGGATTGGGTCTTTGGCATACAGATTACGATTTCCTGCTGAGTTAGCAGCGATACATGATGTGTTTCTTGTATCAATGTTGAGGAAATATGAGCCAGATCCTTACCATGTGATAAGAACTGATGAAGTGGAGCTGGATCAGACCTTGAGCTATGTTGAATATCCAGTGCAGATTCTGGATAGGAATGAGAAGCAGCTGAGAAACAAGACTATACCGTTGATGATGGTCCAAGGGAGCAAGAATGATAGAGAAGAAGCTACCTGGGAAGTGAAGAAAATAAGAGACAATAGTGGCCTCATCTGCTTGATCATTGACAGTAGCATTCCAGGTAATCTTCTAGCTTGTTGCTTGCATGTTTTTAGTGTTCGTATTCTTGGTTAGTGGCTTTTGTTAAGCATTGAGACATGCTGGTTAGTTTTGTGTTTTAGTTTTGGTGTTTTCTTGGTTCTGATCTTTAGTTTTGAGTTGATTTCGAGGATGAAATCCAGTTTTTTTAGTTGGGGAGAGTGTAAGGATTAGGAATTGGTTAGCTGGTGATTAATCGGTTAAGAAAATCTGGATGAGGATTAACCAAGGGGGATGTTAACCATCGGGTTTTCAGAATTGAAGGAATTTGTTAATCTGTTGGTGATATTCGGATTTGATGTAGAACGGATCACATGTGAGTTGTTGGTTGCTATCGGGTGAGTATTGTTGAGTGTAGAGACAGCGTTAGCGTTGGACAGATTTGGTGTATTGTTCATCGCTGGAGTTTAGATTTGGAGAAGACCCCACACAAGTGAATTAGAGGCGCTGGGAGAATCGGTTTGATTTGCGGTTTGAGTACACCGGTTTGTTATTTTCAGATTTGAGTAAGAACTTGGTGTCCAGATATGTCCCTCGTGTGTTTTAACAAGTTTCCTTGAGAGGGAAGTGAAATGATGTCGTTTTGGATTACCCGAGTATGCACGGGTTGACTTTAAGTGATGCTACGTCGTTTCGCGTAGACCAGATTTGACGCTGGTTGAGTGAAATCTGTTCATTGGATGTGAGCAGATGTGCGTGTCAACTTGGGAAAGTCATTTGTTGGTCAACGGTACTGTGTGGACTGGTCCGGTTCGTGAGTTTGGTGTAGACCGGTACGGTTTGATGTTCTCAGATTTGACCAGATCTGGATGTGTGTGAGCGGGTCCATGTGTATGTGTGATCTGTTGTTGTTAAGATCGATAGATACAAAAATTAAAAATGAGCTGCAATAGCTCAATGTTCTTGATCGTAAATAAGGTGAGCACCGAGAACAGATCTGGACTGGCATTAAAATACCAAGCGGAAGTATCCATAACTGAAATCTAATTTTAAAATCGCTAAACCAGATATTAAACAATATGCAATGCGTTCTAACAGTAAATGCGGAATTATATAAATAAATAGACCAGGTGTTTGTTTCTGGAAGTTCGGATACAACATCCTATGTCTCCCCTTCTTCCTTCTTCAGGAAGGTTCCACTAGAAGAATTTGATCATACATCAGAATGTACAACCCACTCAGCTGGGACTTATTCTCTGCCCAAGGCTGAACTCCTAGACTCTACAACAGCTCTCAGTTGTGTTCACTCAATCACTTCTTTTTATGCCTCAGTGAGAAAGACTACATACACAGATTTTAACGTCTTCATGCTTCGACGGGATTGGTGTTTGGTTTTGGTTTTGGTTTTGATTCACTCACTATTCTGTATCGCACATCTCTCGTATATATGTGAGTGATTCTGTGTGTGTGAGATTTTTTTTTGACAGTGAATGCTCAAATCTCGAAAACATAATCTCAAACATCTGGAAAGAGCTTCCTCAAAGCTGATTGAGTTCAGCAGTCGACACTTGCAATTATCTTCTTCTCCATGGTGGTCGACTGCTTCACCTCTTTGTAATTCTTCCCACTATCTTCTCTCTGTTTTTCTCTATTTTTTAACATCATCCTATTCATCAATCCTTCTTGAATAAATAGCCCTTTGTTAAAATTAATCCGTTGGACACAAGTTCTTCCCGTTGAAAGGTGTTCTGTAAAGTGCCGACAGAGTTGTCCTTGTGTCCTTTATTTTCAGGATTTTGCAGGCTTTTGTCGACTTCTGAATAAGCTTTTGTTGACATCTGAATAGGCTCAGCAGTTGACTTCTATGCTACAGTTAATCTTCATATCTGTTGTCAACTGCTTCGCATCTGTGTGTTTTCTTTATTGCTTCTTATCCAGCTTCGATCTTTGATTCAGCTTCTGCTTGCATCTTTTCTTCACATCTGATTGACATCTGATATCGTCTTCTCTTCATTGCTGAACAGACTTCTCTTCACTGCTGAACAGGCTTCTCTTCACTGCTGAACAGGCATCTCTTCACTGCTGAACAGACTTCTCTTCACTGCTGAACACACTTCTCTTCACATCAGATCTCAACTGCTCTTGTCTTCAACATCTGATCAGACTTCACATTTTCGCGTGAGACCAGTGCTATTCCCTCCGAAATGGTCCAACGAGCAAGACTCAATAGCTTCGTTGTTGACCTAAGCCGCTTTTCGTCCAAATTCCTTCGTTTAGGCCTCCGAAAATGTGATTTACTATTTTCAGATCTTGGTCTGCTACAGTATCAGATCTGATTGAATTACTGTATCAGATCTGATACATCTTACTGCTGCCCAGCTTTCGATGACGTCATGACTGCTGAATCTTCAATAAGCTTGGATGACGTCACAACTGCTGAAATCTTCAATAAGCTTGGATGACGTCTCACGACTGCTGAAATCTTCAATAAGATTGGATTACGTCACGACTGCTGAAATCTTCAATTCTCTTATGTTCTGCGAAACTCTCAATGACGTCACGACTTTTGAATTCTTCAATACACTTGGATGACGTCACGACTTCTTAAATCTTCAATACACTTGGATGACGTCACGACTGCTGAAATCTTCAATAAGCTTGGATGACGTCACGACTGCTGAAATCTTCAATTCTCTTATCTTTTTTCTACTTTGCTAATCCATCTGTGAACTTTTATGATAAGCACTCATCTGTCCAGATCTCTCTTGTTGTATTTCTAGCTAACATCTGCATACTTAGTAAAAACATTAGAAAAATAATAACAAGTTTTGTGTAATTCAAAACACAGATCTGGATCTGTGTAAGTTTTGAGCGAGACTCCAACGCGACGTCGTTTAGTGATCACGCGCTAGTATAGCGTAGAGAAGTCAGATCTGAGTTAGCGCGAAGATCTGATGTAGCGGTGAGATCTGAATGCTGGTATCAGCTTTAACCTCAGTAATTGACTTTCAATATAGCGTTGACTAGAATATTTATATGTATACCAGTGTCGATCAACACTTAGAGAAATTTGAGACCCGATATTTATTATCTTCTTCCTGTGATCCTTAAAAACCCTTACTGTTCATTCGAACCCTTCTTCCGTCGATTGCTGTCGATATATGCCGCCGTTTTTGGAGCAAGATTGATGGCGCGGAGCTCGTATCCTTAATATATTTCGATTGATACCAGTTTGGAGACTTGATTAGATGTGTTGAGGGAGCGCCAAGTGGTTGCAGTGTTCGAGCACTGTTGAGAATTCCAGCAGATAGTTTTTCATTGCTTTAGAGCTTTCGAGCATCTTCTGGTGAATTTCTGACGAGCTGGTAGAGCAGCATATTTGAGTAAGCTGCTGGCGCCATGTATCCCTGTGTTCTCGTGAAATCTGTCGAGGTAGAAATGGAGATTTGAGGTACGAATTGAGATGGATCTAGTAGCTTGAATATCATCTTTGGAATATTTCTTTCGTGTTAAACTGTTGTGATCTGTGCGCTAGTATTGACTGCTTTTTTATGAGGCTGATTATGTGCTCTTATGTCTCTGTGTGCGTGTGAGTTATATGTATTTATATAAGCATGACTGTGCATTCACGCATACATATTGAGCCTGATCCTCTTGCGAACTGATTTCCTGTGTGCGTTGTGATCGGCCGACTGAGCCGTCATGCCTGAAAGGTCCAACGCTGATATTGATGTGGTGGCCGGCTAAGTTGTCGTACCTGAATACCACTACACTGTGATGGACGGCTGATCTGTTGTACCTGAATATCACAAGATTTGATTCTGCACAGCTGAGTCGTTGTGACTTGCCTACCGATGATTCTTGGTAGCCCTCATGCATTGTACGTTTGAATTATTGCATGACTGATATACTTGTTGCTGTTTCATGAGTGCACTTCGTAATGAGGTTTGACCTCGTTTCTTTTCCCTGTTTTTGGGCTGCTTTGGTCTGTGATTGGCCTTTGCAGGATCCTCAGGTAATCCAGCTGGACCGACTGGAGCGTCGACTGGTAGATCCCCGTTATGAGTCCCAGTTATATTTATTATGTATTGAACCAGGGGATGCCCTGCGTGAACTATGTATTTGGGGATCTTGATTTATTCCTTACCCGTATTTGTTGTTATTGATGTGTTGGATTTTAAGTTAAATCCTATTTTGACTATGAATGTATTTTTAAGAGATGATTTCTGTTCAGGCCCAAAATTTTTAGCCTTGTTTTAAATGCTTCCTTGTAATTAAGATTAATTGATTAATTAATCTTTGATTTTGCGCACCGGGTCTGACACTTTCATTTTCCCTTCCTGCTGCATTCGAACCTTTTTGGTCAAATTCAACATGAGAAATCTGGATGCCACCCTTGAAGAGTTGGTAAACATGCTTTTAGTGTTTGAAGGGACCATGAAGAAGGACAAGCCCGTCCTCATCTTGGGCTCCTCTTCGTCTGTGAAGAAGAGGTCCAAATGCAAGGGTAAAAAGTGCTCTGTCTCTGCGAAGGAGGATAAGTCCAACAAGAAGCCCAAGGCCAGGGTTCCTAAACCCAACAGGTCTGAGGAAGTCTGCCACCATTGCCATAATCCTAGGAATTGGAGGAGGCTCTGTCGGGATTAATTTGAGCAGATATGAGCAGTGAAAGGTATATTCTATATTGAACTAAATGTGTCTCTTAACTCGAATTCTTTGGTACTTGATACTGGATGTGTATCTCATATCTTCAATGACTTGCAGTTAATGACAAGAAGCCGACTGCTTAGGATGGGTGATACCCACTTGAGGCTGGAAAACGGAGCAAGAGTTGTTGCCGTAGCGATATTAGATGTTTATTTATTTCTGCATTCTAACTTTAAGTTTTTTTAAAGGATGTTTTATTCGTTCTTGATTTAATAAAAAAACATTATTTCCATTACTATGATTGATAGTGATGGATATTCTTGTCATTTTTCTAATTCGAGCGATTTGCAATATTTATAAGAATGAATGTGATAGGAATTGGGGAACGCGAAAATGATCTATACAAATTAAAATTAAGAGAATTTCCAATGGAAACACACACAACAACAATTAAAAAGAAGTACAATAGTCTAAACCCAGCACAAATTTGGTATGTTAGGCTAGGTCATATTTCCTTAAAGAGGATGAATAAGTTGGTTGGGAGTGACATGTTTAATATGACTGATATTAACTCATTACCAACATGTGAGTCTTGTCTCATGGGAAAAATGACTGAATTGCCCTTCAATGGCGAGCCCACTTAGCATTAATACTAAGTTCGGTCACACCTACTTCATCACCTTTAACGATGATTATTCTAGATATGGGTGCTTCTGCTTAATCAAGCATAAGTCTGAACCCTTTGAAAAGTTCAAGGAGTAATCACAAGTCTGAATCCTTTAAAAATTTCAAGCAGTTCCAGGCTGAAGTAGAAAAACAACTGGGAAAACGTATTAAAACACTTCAAGTCGATCGAGGTGGAGAATACTTGATTACCAAGTTTCAAGACTATTTTATGGAGAATGGGATTCTCTCATAGTAGACCCCTCCGGCCACATCACAACTCAAAGGTCTAGTGGAGCGCCGTAATCGAACCTTGATGGACATGGTTCAATCTATGATGAGTTTCACTGAACTTCCTTCCTCATTTTGGGACTACATGCTCAAAAAAACGGTAATATTGTTGAACAATGTCCACACCAAGACAGTGAATAAGAATCCATGTGAGATATGGATGGGCAAGCCACCCAAGTACTCGTACTTGAGGATTTGGAGATGTCCTGCTTATGTGAAGCAGACACTACTGGGAGATAAGCAGGATAATCTTATGCTACTTCGTGGGGTATCCAAAGAACTAAATTGGATACTATTTCTATCATCCCAAATAAACAAATTGTTTGTTTCTAGGAATGCCACCTTCCTAAAGAAGGAATTTCTACTAGATAGAAAGGCAAGATAGTAGAACTCGAAGAAGTTTGAGAACCAACTGAAGTACAAAGTGAGTTTCCCACACCTCAAGAACCCATCCCTGATGTAGACACACCTAGGACATATGAAAGGGTTCCTAGGGATCCTGTTAGATATGGTTTCCTGCTTGAAGAGGATCAACGTGAATCAAATATTGTATGTGATCCAAAAACCTTCAAGCAGGCGATTTCCAATATTGATTCTAATTTTTGTCTTGAATCAATGCAATCTAAGATTGACTCAATGCATTCAGACCAAGTTTGAACTCTTGTAGATCCTCCTAAAGGATTAATTCTCATTGGATGCAAATGGATATACAAGAGAACACTTGGACCTGATGGTAAGGTACTGACCTACAAGGCTTGATTGGTCGCAAAACATTACACTCAAAGACAAGGTGTTGACAATGATGAAACCTTTTCATCGGTAGCAATGTTCAAGTCAGTTAGGATCCTGCTAGTCGTAGCCTCATGATACGACTATGAGATATGGAAAACTGATGTGAAGACTGTGCTCCTTAAAGAAAACATTAAGGAAGAAATATATATGATGCAGCCTGAGGGTTTCACATCTGTATGACGTGAGCATAAAGTATGCAAACTTCATATTGATCTACGGTCTCAAGCAATCATCGAGAAGTTGTAACGTGAGGTTCGATGAAACGACTAAATAATTTGGTTTCATCAAGAATCCCGAGAAGCCATGTGTGTACAAGAAGCTAGTTAAGAATGTTGTGACATTCCTTGTACTTTATATTGATGACATTCTACCTATTGGGAATGATAGAGAAATGATGCAATCAACTAAAGTATGGTTGTCTGGTGATTCTCGATGAAGGACATGGGTGAAGCATCCTATAGTATTGGAATTCAGATGGGATAGATCAAAAAGGATACTCGAACTCACCCAAGTACTTAAGAGGTTCTCTATAGAAGATTCCAAGAGAGAACACATGCCTATGTGCCATGGGGTCACTCTGTCTAAGTCTATGTGTGCGAAGACTGATTTGGAGAGATTATGACACGTGTGCCATATACCTCAGAAATAGGTAATATTATGTATGGTATGATCTCGACCAGACCGGATGTCACATATGCTCTGAGTGTTATGAGACGCTACCAAGCTAAACCCGGACAAATACATTGAAAAGACTGTGAAAGATATTCTTAAATACTTACGAACGACTAAAAATATGTCAATGGTCTAAGGGGGAGGTGAACTGAAATTGGAAGGCTAAACTGATTCTAGCTTCCACTGCAATATGGATGACTCGAAGTCAGCCTCTGGATTTGATGTTCAATGGTGGTGCTGTCTCTTGGAAGAGTTCCAAGAAAAACACCATCGCGGATTCAACCACTGAGGCTAAGTACATCGTAGCATCAGCTACTGAAAAATAGGAAGTTTGGATGAGGAATTTTGTCCAAGAGTTGGGCATGATTCCTAAAAGATTTGGTCCAGTTCCGATGTACTGCGACAACACGGGTGCCATTGTGCAAGTAAAAGAACCTAGGTCTCACCAAAGATTCAAACACATACTGAGAAAATACCACATAATTCGAGATATTGTGCCTCTGCAGACAACATTGCTAACCCACTTACGAAGCCCTTTCCAGGACCATTGTTTGAAAAACATCCCGAAGCAATGGGAATGTGTCTCATGACCAGTTGGCTATAGGGCAAATGTGAGATTGTTAAAGTAGGTGCTCAACTAGCCAACCTATGTCATGTGGGTTCTTGTTGACTCTATGGAAAACAATATTTATTTATGGAATTCGCAATTTTATGTCATTATTTATCTTCATTATTATGATTACAAATTTTTTGATAAAGACATTGAATGCAGCATTGTGAGGAATCAGATTTTAGATTAGTGATTATTGAATTGATTTGGAATTAGTAGCGTTAATGTTGAGGGTTTTATGAGAGAAAATCTAATTCCAGTAGAATTCAGAAGTTGCGCGAGTTGATGAAGTCTGTTGTCAGCTTCTGGAGCGATGCAGTGTCGTTTTGATTAGTTGATGCGGCGTCATTTTGATGTTCTTTTGAGAATACAACGTCTGATGGTTGCTGCTGGTTTCGTTGAGAGGAAGAGCTGATATCTGTTGTGAACAACTGCTGGTGTCTGTTGTAAGATACCTACTGTTTCGATGTCTGCTGATTTTGGTGAGCAGCAGCTGGTGGATTGAGAGATATATAGATAAGTGTTGATCGACACATAGAATTATTCTGAACCCGATATTTCTTATCTCCATTTGCAAACCCTCGATTAGCTACTGTTCACGGTAACCCAATTCCGTCGATTGCCGACGCTTTCCTCCGTTGTTCTGAGTGATATTGGTGGCGATGAATTCCTTGTGACTTCCTCTTTCGATTGCTACCCTTCGGAGGCGGTAGATTGGCCTTGGAGAGGATCGCGAAGTAGCAGTGTTGCTCGATTATCCTTGCCCAGTGGAACCCGAGAATTCCCCTAGCTCTTTTGAGCTTTTGGGTGAGTATCCTTTGTTGTTTTTAAGTATTAGTTCAGATGTTGATACCTACGTAGATGTATAGAACTAGAGATTAGTTCTGACCGTAGGTACTAAGTGGATTCGACTTAGTGTTGAACTGATTTATGCGATGCTTTAGCAGATTTCAGCTTCTAGGAATCTTCTGCCGTGGTTGAGGAAACCCGGAGAGATCTGTTGCCTAGGCTGTGTAGTTTCCGCGCCCTGTCCTAAATCTGTTGAGGTATAAATCAGCCGTTGAAGTACGAATTGAGCGACCTTTGCAGCTTTGAGCTTGGACATGGCTATACTTCTTGTTATGAAATCTGCCTGCATCGATGGATGTATTTACGTGGAACAGACTGATGATTAATATGATTTTATATTCTATTTTCACGTTTGAATTATTGTATGCATTGATATTGATTATTGATTGGCGTTCATGCATACATATTGAGCCTGACAGATTGATTGATGACCTGATTGAGAGCCACGTTGTGACTGGGCGACTGATGTGTTGTGCCTGAAAAGTCCAACGCTATCATCGGAGTGGTGAGCGACTGACTTGTCGTGTCAGTCATCGTCCTCTAAACAGAGTAAAATCATACAAACACATGCAGAAGCTATCAAAAAGCGGGTAAAATTTTCGCTTTTGGCTTGACGGTTTAAAACGATATAATTTAAAATAAAGCGATACTCAAAATATATCCCAGTACGTAAAAACCACCAACAATATAGCATACAACAACAACAACCACATGTATCAGACTCCAACTACGGGATACTATAACGAAGCGCAGGGCATTTCCCTGGCTAACTGATACATATATATATATGCTATACGCAACTGGGACACGCTAACCACCTCCTGGGGCACCACCAGCTGGGTTAAAACCACGACCAGCTGTAAAACCTGGGTTCCATGAAAACAACACAAACAAGGAAACAAGCCAAGCCCCAGAGGGACATGGGGTCAAACCCCAGTACGGAGAGCAACTGAAACAGCTAAAGGAAAGCATAAGACAAAATTCAGATGCTATGCATGAGACACAGAACGAACGCTGAAGGCTACAACCAACAAGGGAGCCAAGGAACTCAAACATAGCTCCACAAGATCTTCAACAAACGGTGGCCACTGGTGTGTGTTCAAAGTGTGGTAATGAGCCACTCGCCTTGACAGTACACCCAAATACCAGATGCAACAAAAAACTCGACCTGCCGTTGCCTCGCCCATGAACTTTGGTAGTTAACCACTCGGCGCATGGTGGCTAACAAATCCCAGCAGGGAGATGAGAGCACGGTATCTCCGCTCGCCCTCGCATCCTGGTAAGAAACAATAGCACAATACGACAAGAAACGATACAAGAGATCTGAAATGAATGATGAACCATGCGTGTATTCATATCACTAAGGCAGCTAGCTAAACACAAACGCAACAGCTACCAAAATACCGCATTCAAAACACCAAAACATTCCATAAATCTCACATTAAATCTCACACCAATCCAAGCTGAATTTCAAGCTCAAACCCGTACCTTCTGAGCAACAATTACCAAAATTCAGATTCCTCGAAGGTGCGAGCAAGTCACGGCCTGCACAAAATCTGCCAAACACACGATGCACAGATTTCAGGAAAAGCCTACACAACCTCACGGCCCTCATACAATTTCTCACGGCCAAACATTAAAGTTCACGGCTGGTAATTCATATGCACAAACCAGCCTTCAACCCTACCCAAACAACTTAACAGGAAGCTTAATACAAGGCTGGGAACAAGATTTCAAAGTTAAATCGAAAAGCTACCTGCAACTACGAAACGCACGAATGAGAACAGCAACTTTGTGCTTTCGTTCCAGCCAACTACAGCCTCCAAAATGGGTACGAGATGAAAGAGATTTCCAAGAGGAGTCCAACGCTACCTCGAACGTGAAAAATGGTGGCCAGGATCAACGGTAATCGCCGGATAAAATCTACGGTGAATAGTACCCAAGGGTTTGAGATAGACAGAGAACGAAGATTGGGTAATTTGCTAAGTATGGAATCTGGTGAGATAAAACGAAGGCCAAAGCTACCAATATATATACACACAAGAAGTCTGAATAAAATGTCCACAGACAAAAACAGCTTTCAAGACTCCACAACGCGCAACAGATTCCACAAAAAATCCAACGCAGGCTCTAAGCAACGCTCAACTCCAAAACGACGTCGCTCCTTGGCCACGGAGAAGTCTGGTCGCTAACATACATCGCGAGAGAAATCTGAACAAAACGAGCTAAAAGCTGGAAGGAGCGCTATCACTAAAACGATGTCGCACAGTGCCATAGGTGAAATCTGAATACTCGCGCTAAAAGCTGGACGCTGAAGTCTGAACACTCGAACGCTAACTAACAAAACAGATCTCTCCTCTAGCATTCGCTAAACGGCGTCTTTACAATTAATCTAAACTGTGTCGTATCCCACACGATACTAAACACTTGGAGACCAGATCTCTACACATTAACGCATCAGATCCCTCATACACACAAAACAACCAGACTTCACCAAACGACGCGTTTTGGAATACAACACATAAAACGCGCGAGCAGAGTTCACACGAAATAGCGCACAGATCTCTCCTACACAGGACGTCCAGATCTCACAAAAACGACGGCGTATCAAGCAAAAACACGCCACAACGCTAAGCGCCCAGATTTCACCTCTCGACGAACAGATTTCTCACAAACCCGAGCAGATCTCTCAAACCAGATTTCTCATAAAAAATCTCAAAAATATCAAAATTTCCAGAATTGTTCTAAACACGATTTCCGACCCGAAAATGCAAACGAAACCTTCAAATAGAACTCCGAAAACCCAGAATTCTCCAAAAACCGATTAATTCAACAATTAATCTTATATTACAATTTCAGGTCTCACATTTCTCCCCCACTAAAAAGTATTTCGTCCTCAAAATCGAAAGAAAATATGGAAATACAACTAAACAGCAAGATACACAACAGAACTCAGTCTAACACAATCCAAGAGTTCAAGATAACTGGGCAAACATATGACAACAACTAGGGAAGAAATACAACCAAAAGCTACAAACTACTGGAAATTTAGCTCAACAGCTACTCAAACAGATGCGGCCACTCGCGCTGCATCTTTTCTTCAAGCTCCCAAGTAGCTTCTTCCCTTCCATGTTTGCTCCACTGCACCATTACCAACGGAATGGTCTTATTTCTCAGCTGTTTCTCTTTTCTGCCAAGGATTTGCAATGGATATTCTTGATAACTCAACGACTGATCTTGCTCCACCTCGTCAGTTCTAAGCACATGAGACGGATCTGGCTCATACTTCCTCAACATGAAAACATGAAAGATGTCATGCAGAGAAGACAACTCTGGCGGCAAAAACAGCCGATACGCTAAAGGGAACGTAACGAGGGGATAACTTTCCCTTGTGTCCAAAGCGCATGACACTGCGAAACGGAGAAATCTTGAGAAATACACGATCACCAACCTGAAACTCAAGAGGTCGACGCCTCTTATTCGCATAACTGGATTGGCGATCCTGGGTAGCTTTCATTCGCTGTCGAATAAGATCCACATGATCTTTCATTTGCTGCACAAAGTCAGGGGCAGATAGCTGCTTCTCCCCCACTTCTTCCCAACATACCGGCGATCTGCACTTTCTGCCATACAAAGCCTCAAAAGGCGCCATACCAATCGTCACTTGGTAGCTGTTATTATACGAAAACTCAACCAAAGACAACGCGTCTTGCCAGCTACCATCGAAATCCAACACAACAGCACGCAACATATCCTCCAACGTCTGGATAGTTCGCTCAGATTGGCCATCTGTCAGGGGGTGATACGCGGTGCTCATCGCCAATCTGGTACCCAAAGCTGTTTGCAAACTCTTCCAAAACCTGGAAGTAAACCTCGGATCTCGGTCAGAAACGATCGAAACGGGCACACCATGCAGGCTAACAACAAAATCGACGTACATCTTCGCCATCTTCTTCAACGAGAAGTTCATTCCATAGGGAATAAAATGTGCAGACTTCGACAGACGGTCTATAACCACCCAAATAGCATCGCATCCTCTGCTGGAACGAGGCAGATGCGTCACAAAATCCATAGCAATGTGCTCCCAATTCCATTGGGGCACTTCCAAACTCTGCAACAGACTACCAGGTCTCATCCTTTTGGCCTTAACCATCTGACAATTCAAGCAACGAGCAACAAAACCAGCAACGTCGCTCTTTAGGCCAGCCCACCAAAAGTACGGCTTCAGAGCATGGTACATCTTCCGTGCACCAGGATGAACACTATGTCTGCTACAGTGCGCTTCCCGAAGGATCTCCTCCTTCAAATCAATCAAATTGGGCACAACCAACCTGCCCCAGAAACGCAAACAACTATCAGAAGAGACGGAATAATCCTCAAGTTCGCCAGCCCTGACCTTCAACTTCAACCCGTGGATAGACGGATCGGTCCTTTGAGCTGCTCGAATGGTGGATACAATCTGTGGCTCCACTTGGAAAGAAGAAACCACCACACAATCCTCAACCGGGTAAAATCTCCAACCCGTAGTGTTAAGATGCTCTTGGTCCTTGGAGATGTACAACGAATCAAGCATCTCACTAGCATTCCTGCTCAAAGCATCGGCCACTACGTTCGACTTTCCAGGCTGGTACGATGTACAACGAATCAAGCATCTCACTAGCATTCCTGCTCAAAGCATCGGCCACACGTTCGACTTTCCAGGCTGGTACTTAATCTCACAATCGAAATCTTTTTGTAGCTCCATCCACCGACGCTGTCTCATGTTCAAGTCAGGCTACGAAAACAAATACTGCAAACTCTTGTGGTCGGAGTACACCACAAACTGCTCGCCATACAGGTAGTGACGCGAGATCTTCAGCGCAAAGACCACCGCTGCTAACTCCAAATCATGGACTGGGTAACGAGTCTCATGCGGTTTCAACTGCCGCGAGGCATACGCAATGACTCGACCATTCTGCATCAACACACAACCCAATCCATTGAGCGAAGCGTCAGAACAAACAACAAAACCACCTGAACCGGACGGCAGAGCCAACACAGGCGCAGTAGTCAACTTTTCCTTAAGCAGTTGAAAAGCATTCTCACACTGCTCAGTCCAAACAAACCTCTTGTCCTTCTGCGTCAGTTGAGTCATCTGCTTTGCTATACTTGAGAATCCCTCAATGAAGCGATGGTAATAGCCAGCCAGACCCAAGAAACTGTGAATCTCGAAAACATTCCTGGGATGCTCCCAGTTCAGAACGGCATCAACCTTTCTAGGATCCACCGAAATCCCCTCGGCTGAAATCACATGTCCCAAGAATACGACGCGATCCAACCAGAACTCACACTTGGAAAACTTTGCATACAACTGCTGGTCTCTCAGCGTCTGAAGGATAATACGCAAATGCTCCTTGTGCTCCAAAGGAGTCTTTGAATAGACTAAGATTTTATCAATGAACACGATCACAAACTGATCGATAAACTCGCGAAAGACTCGGTTCATCAAATCCATAAATACAGCAGGCGCGTTGGTAAAACCAAACGGCATCACCAAAAACTCAAAATGTCCGTACCTCGTACGAAAGCAGTCTTCGCGACATCTTGTTCTCTCACCCTCAGTGATGGTAGCCAGAACGAAGATCAATCTTTGAATACACCGCAGAACCTTGCAACTGATCGAACAGATCATCGATTCTCGGCAACGGGTACTTGTTCTTGACAGTGGCTTTATTCAACTGGCGAAAATCAATGCACATCCGCATGGAGCCATCCTTCTTCTTCACAAACAGTATGGGCGCTCCCCACGGTGACATACTAGGACGGATAAAACATTTCTCCAGCAAATCATCTAACTGCACCTTGAGTTCTCTCAACTCCACAGGCGCCAGACGATAAGGAGCACGTGAAATCGGAGTTGTGCCAGGCACCAGCTCTATGCTGAAGTCGATCTCCAGCCTCGAAGGAAAACCAGGAATCTCCTCCAGGAACACATCCGGGAAATTCGCACCATGGGAACGGCACTAAGCTGAAAGCGGGAAGAATAAGACGCATCCAAAGTGTAAACCATAAAGCCAGCATTCCCCAAAGACAACAGGCTGAACATCTCCATCACTGAAACCAATGGAATCTTCGATCGCGTAGAAGTCCCACTTCTCGCCAAACATAGGCCTAAAAAGCACAATCCCATGGAAGCAGTCCACGGAAGCCCTATAGTTGGACAGCACATCCATCCCAACTATGCAATCGAAATCCCAAAGCATCAAACGGATCAAGTTCGCTAACAGGACATGCTCACCAAACCGCAACACGCCATCCAACAAAACTTCCTGGGCGAACAGGCTCACACCACCAGGGGTAGAAACAGAAATGGCATCGCGCAAAGGAATGATACACAGACCATGATCAATAACAAACGAATCAGAAATAAACGAATGCGATGCACCGGTGTCAAACAACACACGAGCAGGAAAGTCGAAGACAAAACATGTACCTCCAATCACCCGGCTCGGTGTCTCCTCGGCCTGCTCCCTCGTAATGGCGTTAACCTGAGCATGCTGGGGTCCTGAGAAGAAAGGCTGAGAAGACTGCCCAAAGCGCGAAGGTCCAGGCTGCTGAAACGGCCTAAGCTGAGTCTCACCCAATCGGGGGCTGCTGAAACTGCTGAGAACGGCCCCTAGACTGACCTCCACGACCCTAAGGCTGGGCCGCGGTCTGCTGTGATCCAGCTGATGGACACACTCTCGCAAAATTCCCGTACTGACCACAAAGGTTGTAGGAACCCTGCACACCAACACACTTCGTGGAAGGATGCTTCCCACCGTAAAAGCCAAAAAACTCATTCTGAGATCCACTGCTACTCAAACTTCCAGAACCAGAAGAGCCAGAACCCGACTTCTTCTTAAACTACTGACCTCGGGGTCGAAACCTCTGACGGCCAGACTGCTGAGCCACATGTGGCTGCTGCTGCTGCTGCTGGGGCTGATAGGCTGACTGGGAGGACTGAGAAGACTGCGCTCCCTGAATAGCAGGACGACCACTCTGCGGTCCCTATTGCCGATGAGCACGACGGCTACGCAAACCTTCCTCAATGTCAATGGCACTGTACACAGCCTCAGCGTAAGTCCTGGGCTTACTGGTCAACACCATCTGATACAACTCTTCATTCAATCCCTCAAGAAATCGAGTCCGCTTGGTCCTCTCCCGGCCAGAAACATGGGGAACGTACGCCAACAGAGAAGAGAACTTCCTAGCGTACTTCCGAACGGTCATCGAACCCTGCTCCAGATGGTCGAACTCCCGCTCCCGGGCGTTCACATAAGATTCAGGCACATACTCCTGCCGGAAAGTCTCGCAAAAACTGTTCCAAGAGATCCCAACACCGGTCTCCTCAAGAGTACTAGAAGTGCCTCGCCACCAACGCTCTGCGGCCTTCCTAAGCAGTAGAATCACTAAAATCAAGTGGAGCTCATCATCATACTAACATCGGTCGAAAAGAAGATGACGTTCCGGAGCCACGAGTCCGCATCCTCACTGGACTCATCACCGTTAAAGACTGGAGGGTTCATCCTCTGAAACGGAGAGATCACCACATCCATCCTCTCTACCGGAGGCGCCGTAGCCGCAATCTCTTCCTCCTCACTGCTCTCACGAGTCTGAGTACGAGCACTATACCGATCCTCGTTCTTCCCTCCTGACTCCTGAAATTGCCCCTACCTCTTCCACGACGTCTAGGAGGCATCTACGAAAACACTCAACGGGATCAAGCAAAACAGAACAGATACGGCATAGATATAATATCACACAGAAATATACAGCATGTAGTCATATAGTCAAGCACACGTAACACACCACACAGTGCCTAGACTCGAGTGTGATCAAAGAAATTGAGCTTATCCCAGCTTAAGCTCTGATACCAAAAATGTCAGGCCTCGTGCTCTAAACAGAGAAAAATCATACAAACACATGCAGAAGCTATCAAAAAGCGGGTAAAATTTTCGCTTTTGGCCTGACGGTTTAAAACGATATAATTTAAAATAAAGCGATACTCAAAATATATCCCAGTACGTAAAAACCACCAACAATATAGCATACAACAACAACAACCACATGTATCAGACTCCAACTACGGGATACAATAACAAAGCGCAGGGCATCCACCTGGCTAACTGATACATAAATATATATGCTATACACAACTGGGACACGCTAACCACCTCCTGGGGCACCACCAGCTGGGTTAAAACCACGACTAGCTGTAAAACCTGGGTTCCCTGAAAACAACACAAACAAGAAAACAAGCCAAGCCCCAGAGGGACATGGGGTCAAATCCCAGTACGGAGAGCAACTGAAACAGCTAAAGGAAAGCATAAGACAAAATTCAGATGCTATGCATGAGACATAGAACGAACGCTGAAGGCTACAACCAACAAGGGAGCCAAGGAACTCAAACATAGCTCCACAAGATCTTCAACAAACGGTGGCCACTGGTGTGTGTTCAAAGTGTGGTAATGAGCCACTCGCCTTGACACTACACCCAAATACAAGATGCAACAAACAACTCAACCTGCCGTTGCCTCGCCCATGAACTGTGGTAGTTAACCACTCGGCACATGGTGTCTAACAAATCCTAGCAGGGAGATGAGAGTGCGGTATCGCCGCTCGCCCTCGCATCCTGGTAAGAAACAATAGCACAATACGACAAGAAATGATACAAGAGATCTGAAATGAATGATGAACCATGCGTGTATTCATATCACTAAGGCAGCTAGCTAAACACAAACGCAACAGCTACCAAAATACCGCATTCAAAACACCAAAACATTCCAGCAATCTCACATTAAATCTCTCACCAATCCAAGCTGAATTTCAAGCTCAAACACGTACCTTCTGAGCAACAATTACCAAAATTCAGATTCCTCGAAGGTGCGAGCAAGTCACGGCCTGCACAAAATATGCCAAACACACGATGCACAGATTTTAGGAAAAGCCTACAGAACCTCACGACCCTCATACAATTTCTCACGACCAAACATTAAAGTTCACGGCTGGTAATTCATATGCACAAACCAGCCTTCAACCGTACCCAAACAACTTAACAGGAAGCTTAATACAAGGCTGGGAACAAGATTTCAAAGTTAAATCGAAAAGCTACCTGCAACTACGAAACGCACGAATGAGAACAGCAACTTTGTGCTTTCGTTCCAGCCAACTACAGCCTCGAAAATGGGTACGAGATGAAAGTTAGATGTGGCTAACTTTGTTTCAAAAATGTTATTCCTGCTGATGAAGCTGAACTCGATGAAACTTTGAGTTATTGTGAACAACCGATTCAGATACTTGATCGAAATAATAAACAACTCCGAACGGAAACTATACCATTGGTGAAAATTCAATGGAATCGATACGGAGTTGACGAAGCAACATGGGAGGTGGAAGATGATATGAGGAAAAGATTCCATCTTTGTTCCAATAAGGTCAGTTTTATTCAAGTTCTGTTATTACATGGTTCACATGTATATATGTATAGAGACTGCTGATGAGTTCGAGGACGAACTCAAATTTTAGAAGGGGAGAAATGTAATGCCCGAAATAATTAAGAAGATAATTTGTAATTCCGAGATTTCCAGATTTTCAAATGATAGATTTTGATGAAGGGTAACTGATGATCGGATTTCTTCTGGAAGTGTTGTTTGTGTTGAGGAATTTTTTTATATCGTTGAATTCCACTAAGTGTTGGAATTAGACGAAGCGAATTAAATAAATCGATCGGCAGCAGTCCATAGTAACGAAGTCAACGAGAGTCAATGGTAGTAGTTTTGTTGGGAAGAATTGCTGCTGGCAGCAAACGTGCTAATACAAGGGTTAATGAAAAAATGCCACGAGTTGATTACTATTGCAGGATTTTTCTTATATACCTGCTGGTTTTAGTCGTGTTGCTGCTGGTCGATGTTGTAGGTAGCGTGAGACAGACCGAGGAAGCGACACGTGTTAGTCAACGTTTTTGAGTGTTGACTACTAGTTTCGGCAGTTGCGTTGTATTTGAGATGGTTGCTGCTGGTGGTTGGTGCGCACAATTGAAAGGATCCACGAGGGAGTGACGCGTGGCGAGTACTGTTTTGCATGTAGAAATCAGCAGCAGGAGTTTCCTTTGTGCAACTGCTGGTTGTTGTAGGCGCAGCGACGTCGTTTGGTTAAGTGCAACTGCTGGTTTTGAATAGTTGTGAAGGATGGATGCCTGCTGATTGACCAGCAGTTGGTAGCGATGTGGCATATCTAGTACGGCGTCGTCTAGATTAGTTGACGCCTTCGTCGTTTTGAGTAATTGTTGCGTAACCAGCTGCTGATGGGTTTTAAAGGGAATTTGACAACCAGCATCTGGTCTTTGCAAGAGATATTGTTGCCTGCTGGTAAAACGCTGTGGCATCGTTTCGTTTAGTTGGAACGGTGTCGTTTCGAGATTGTAATTTCGAATACAACATTTGATTTCTTCTGGTGATTTTAACGAGAGGAAAAGAAGGCACCTGCTAATAGACTTCTGCTGATCTCCTCGATTGATTTTAGCGATCAGCAGGCGAGGATTTGAGAGGATTAATCCAATCGTAGGATTTCTTATATGACAACCATTGAACGGCGACTGATAATAGTTGAGGAATCTGTTAATCGATATGTATGAAATTGAATCTAGCTTCGAAGCGGTGTGAGTATATCCTGATCTGGGAAATCAATACTCAGCATGACACGTGGAATTCATACCGATTGCATTGGAAATTCCACCAGAACCAGAGACTTGCACTTATAAATAAGATTGAATTCGAATACTGGGAACACCGTGAATATTGATATTGAACTGTGATTCTGTGAAGTTCCCGGGAAGTGTTGAAACAGAGTTTGAAAACAAGAAGTGAAGTGTTTTCAAAATAGAGAATACGAAGGTATAATTTGACAGTAGAGTCAGGGATTAGATTACTCAAGAATGAGTTTTCTTGAGTTATCCCGATGAAATCACATACATGTTTGATACTGTTCTTGATTTAGAACTTGAGTTATGTATGTGTCGATCCATCACAGGTAGTGGATCTTTTATTTTGCATGAGATTGCATCATACGACGAGATTTGAATTGATTCTCATGCCCAGGACTGAGATGACCTGATTTTCGAAGTTAGAGTCGACTTCGATAGATGAATATTTATTTCAAGATCGTATACGAATCTTAATGGCATCGAACTGAAATGGAATAAATTCTGCTTCGAAGCGGTGTGAGTATATCCTGATCTGGGAATCAATACTCAGCATGACACGTGGAATTCATACCGATTGCGTTGGAAATTCCACCAGAACCAGAGACTTTCACTTATAAATAAGATTGAATTCGAATACTGGGAACACCGCGAATATTGATATTGAACTGTGATTCTGTGAAGTTCTCGGGAAGTGTTGAAACAGAGTTTGAAAACAAGATATGAAGTGTTTTCAAAACAGAGAATACGAAGGTATAATTTGACATAAGAGTCAGGGAATTAGAATACTCAGGAATGATATTTCTTGAGTATCCCGATGAAATCACATACATGTTGATTACTGTTCTTGATTTAGAACTTGAATTCTGTATGTGTCAATCCATCACAGGTAGTGGATCTTTTATATTTGCATGAGATTGCATATCGAAGAGAATTGAATTGATTCTAATGCCCAGGACTGAGTTGGCCTGATTTTCGAAGCCGAAGATGGTTTCGATAGATGAATATTCATGTCAAGATCGTATACGAATCTTGATGGCATCGAACTGAAATGGATTCAATTCTGGGCCCGAAGAGATGAGATAGAATCATGCATTGCATTTTATTTCAGTTGACAGACTGTTATGTGTTTTATTGATATTATTTATACCTGTTGAATTTTACTGAGAAATGTTCTCACCGGAGTTATCCGGCTGTTGTTATGTTTTGTATGTGTGCATGACAACAGGGAGAAGAGAGAGCTGAATTGAAGGGACCAGGGTAGTGAGAGCTGATTACCGAAGTAAAGGGCGAAGACTAAAAAGTACTAGAGATTTGCTGCTGGTTTAGTCTTGACATGTTTAATGGTAGTAACACAAAATCGGGTTTTGTAGTACTGATTAGATGTTGTAATCAGTAGAGGTAATAATGATAGACATTGTACAGTTGTCGTATAATATACAACCAGCTTTTGGACAATGAATAGTGTTCTGAACAATTTTACGTGACCAGCTCTTGCGCATTTAAAAAAAAACTACTACTAGATTAGACAAATTAAACTTGTTAGTTTAATTAATCTCCCACATAATGAGATTAGAAGATAAGTGTGAGGAGAGAGCCTCACAACAGGTGGTATCAGAGCTGATTAAACCATTAAGATACTGAATTAAGATAGATGAGTGGGGTAGATTGATTTATCCTGATTAATCTCATAACCATGGATTGCATGCTTGTGTGGTATATGGCTTACTGTTTTGAATTTATATCACTTGATTATTGTGATAAAAATGGTAAGAGTATACCGAGAAGTTGAAAGAATTACATGCTCTTTGAGAAGAGAATAAGTAGCATGTATTGAATTACCCCTGAATCAGAACTTGATCTCTTGAGAAGCAGTATATTCATGAATGTTACTCAGAGGAATGACTGAGACTGACTTATTAGCAATTGATGAGGAAATTTGATCAGTCTGTTTGATTTTTATATATGCCTCTCGAAGTGCAAACTATAGACAGACTGAGCAGGGTTAATATCGTGATCTCTTGAGAAGCAGTATATTCATGAATGTTACTCAGAGGAATGACTGAGACTGACTTATTAGCAATTGATGAGGAAATTTGATCAGTCTGTTTGATTTTTATATATGCCTCCTCGAAGAGCAACTAATAGACAGACTGAGCAGGGTAGTATATCGACTGATGTACTGAATGCCGCTGCTACCCCGATGGAAACCTTGTTGAAACGATTTCAGTCTTTTAAACCACCGACTTTGACAGGAACCGAAAGTGCGATAGACTGTGAAAACTGGTTAGAAGATATAGAACAGTTATTTGAAGCGCTTGATTATACCGATGATCGTCGGGTGAAATTAATTGTACACCAGTTGCATGGTCTTGGGAAAAGTTGGTGGGTGGCAACGAAGAAAGCACTGGAAAATCAGGGCACAGTGGTTACTTGGACAGTGTTTGGAACCGCTTTTTACCAGAGATTATTCCCAGTTTCTTATCGGAAGGATAAAGGAGCAGAATATGCGAATTTGAAACAGGGGCAATTGAATATTGAAGAGTATGTTTCCAAGTTCACGAGCTTGCTCAAATTTGCTCCACATATTGCTATCAGCGATGAAGCACAAGCCGATCAGTTTATAAATGGGTTGAATCCAGATGTGTTCACCTTGGTGAATACTGGGAGACCCAATACTTTTGCGGATGCACTTAATCGCGCAAAAGGCGCATAAGCTGGATTACTAAGGCAACGACGAGCACAATTTGTGCCACTAGCAGCAATATCATCACAAGAGAACCCACAGATTCCACCATCCCCTCGATTTGATGCTGGAAGCAGCAGTAGTGGGAAGAAGAATTTCTTTAAGGGAAGAGGAAAGCAATTCAAACGTTCAGGTACCAGTAGCTCCGCTAGTTCGAATGAAACTAAACAGAGGGAAACGGGGCAGACACCCGATGTGTACTGTGCTAAATGTGTAGGACGACATAATACAGAACAGTGTAGAGGAGTATTTGGTCATTGCAACCTCTGCAATAAACCTGGACATTTTGCAAGAATTTGTCCTCAACGTGGTGTTGAAAGTTCACAGAATTCAGGGGCGGAAAGGCAAGTGTCCTCTGTACATTCATTTCAAACCCCGAATCAGCAGCAGGGTAGACAAGGAGGGAGCCAGACAGTGAGCCAACCTCCTAAACAACAAGCTAGAGTGTTTGCATTGACTGAGGAGCAAGCATAGGCGGTTCCTGGTGAGGTGATCGCAGGTAATTGCTATTTGTGTAATTTTCCTGATTATGTGGTAATTGATACTGGTGCTTCACACACCTTTATTTCGGAACACTTTGTTGTATCACATGACTTACCTGTTGAACCCTTAGCTGAGATGGTATCGGTCTTCACCTCAGGGGAAGGGAACGTTATCGTTCAAAGTTGTTAGAAATTGCGTACTACAGTTTGAGGGGCATGAGATTGAGATTGATTGTGTGGTGCATGGATTATCCGATTTTGATGGTATTGTTGGCATAGATATGTTAACTAAGTACAGGGCAATCGTAGATTGTTTTCAGAAAGTGGTCGGACCTGAGAAAGCCGATGAATGGAAATTCTATGGTAAAGGATCACGAGCCAGAATTCCTTTGGTCTTTGCTATTACCATGAATAGTCTATTGCAGAAAGGAGCAGAGGGATTCCTGATATATGCAATAGATGTGAAGAAGGATAGCCTGAATCTGGTTGATATACCAGTGGTTTGTGAATTTGCTGATGTCTTTCCTGATGAGATTCCAGGATTGCCTCCATATCGAGAGGTAGATTTCAGTATTGAATTGATGCCAGGTACACAACCGATATCAAAAGCACCGTACCGAATGGCACCAATTGAACTAAAGGAAGTTAAAGAGCAGCTGGAGGTTTTTCTTGCCAAGGAATACATTAGACCAAGTGTTTCTCCTTGGGGTGCTCCAGTCTTATTTGTGAGAAAGAAAGATGGATCGATGAGATTGTGTATTGACTACCGGCAGCTGAACAAAGCAACGATAAAGAATCGATATCCGTTACCTCGAATAGATGATTTGTTTTATCAGTTGCAGGGATCATCAGTATATTCGAAAATTGATTTGAGATCCGGTTATCATCAGTTGAGAGTTAGAGATGAGGATATATCGAAAACTGCTTTTCGGACGAGGTATGGTCACTACGAGGTATGGTCACTATGAGTTGTTGTTATGCCTTTTGAATTGACCAATGCACCAGCGGTATTTATGAGCTTAATGAACCGAGTCTTTCAGAGGTATTTGGATGATTGTGTGATCGTATTCAAGTTTTATGGGTCTTGCAGGATATTATCGTCGTTTTATTCGGAATTTTTCGAAGATTGCAAAGCCTATAACTCAATTGACACCGAAGAATGCACCATTTGTTTGGTCAAAAGCATATGAAAATAGTTTTCTTGAATTGGAAAAGAGGTTAAACACAGCACCAATTTTGACAATCCTTTCGGGTACTGGTGGTTTTACAGTGTATTGTAATACTTCTCACCAAGGCTCGGGATATTTATTTGAAATAGCGAGAAAGCCAATGAGAATTTGTGCCATAAGTGCTGAACCTGGGTTATTGATTCGAATAGAGTATGCACAAAAGAGAGATCAGAGCATTCGGAAGTCGGTTGAAATTATTAAATCTGGACATCAGTCGGAGTATAAAGTGAACACGGATGATGTTTTGTATGTAAATAGTAGACTGGTTGTCCCAGATATAGCAAAAATTAAAACAGCAGATATTGAATGAGGCTCATAGAAGTAGATTCAGTGTGCATCCAGGAGACAGGAGGATGTACAATGATTTGAAGAAGCAGTACTGGTGTAAACAAATGAAGGCAGATGTGGCTAACTTTGTTTCAAAAATGTTATTCCTGCTGATGAAGCTGAACTCGATGAAACTTTGAGTTATTGTGAACAACCGATTCAGATACTTGATCGAAAGAATAAACAACTCCGAACGGAAACTATACCATTGGTGAAAATTCAATGGAATCGATACGGAGTGGACGAAGCAACATGGGAGGTGGAAGATGATATGAGGCAAAGATTCCATCTTTGTTCCAATAAGGTCAGTTTTCTGCAAGTTCTGTTATTACATGGTTCACATGTATATATGTATAGAGACTGCTGATGAGTTCGAGGACGAACTCAAACTTGAGAAGGGGAGAAATGTAATGCCCGAAATAATTAAGAAGAGAATTAGTAATTCCGAGATTTCCAGATTTTCAAATGATAGATTTTTATAAAGGATAACTGATGATATCGGATTTCTTCTGGAAGTGTTGTGTGTGTTGAGGATTTTTATATCGTTGAATTCCGCTAAGTGTTGGAATTAGACGAAGCAAATTAAAGAAATCGGTTGGCAGCAGTCCATAGTAACGAAGTCAACGAGAGTCAATGGTAGTAGTTTTGTTGGGAAGAATTGCTGCTGGCAGCAAACGTGCTAATACAAGGGTTAATGCAGAAATGCCACGTGTTGATTACTATTGCAGGAGTTTTCTTATATACCTGCTGGTTTTAGTCGTGTTGCTTCTGGTCGATGTTGCAGGTAGCGCAAGACAGACCGATGAAGCGACACGTGTTAGTCAACGTTTTTGAGTTTTGACTACTAGTTTCGGCAGTTGCGTTGTATTTGAGATGGTTGCTTCTGGTGGTTGGCGCGCACAATTGAAAGGATCCACGAGGGAGTGACGCGTGGCGAGTACTGTTTTGCATGTAGAAATCAGCAGCAGGAGTTTCCTTTGTGCAACAGCTGGTTGTTGTAGGCGCAGCGACGTCGTTTGGTTAAGTGCAACTGCTGGTTTTGAATCGTTGTGAAGGATGGATGCCTGCTGATTGACCAGAAGTTGGTAGCGATGTGGCATATCTAGTACGGCGTCGTCTAGATTAGTTGACGCGTCGTCGTTTTGAGTACTTGTTGCGTAACCAGCTGCTGATGGGTTTTAAAGGGAATTCGACAACCAGCATCTGGTTCTTTGCAAGAGATATTGTTGCCTGCTGGTAAAACGCTGCGGCGTCGTTTCATTTAGTTGGAACGGTGTCGTTTCGAGATTGTAATTTCGAATACAACATTTGATTTCTTCTTTTGCTGATTTTAACGAGAGGAAAAGAAGGCACCTGCTAACAGACTTCTGCTGATCTCCTCGATTGATTTTAGCGATCAGCAGGCGAGGATTTGAGAGGATTAATCCAATCGTAGGATTTCTTATATGACAACCATTGAACGGCGACTGATAACAGTTTAGGAATCTGTTAATCGATATGTATGAAATTGAATTTGGCTTCGAAGCGGTGTGAGTATATCCTGATCTGGGAAATCAATACTCAGCATGACACGTGGAATTCATACCGATTGCGTTGGAAATTCCACCAGAACCAGAGACTTGCACTTATAAATAAGATTGAATTCGAATAACGGCGACTGATAACAGTTTAGGAATCTGTTAATCGATATGTATGAAATTGAATTTGGCTTCGAAGCGGTGTGAGTATATCCTGATCTGGGAAATCAATACTCAGCATGACACGTGGAATTCATACCGATTGCGTTGGAAATTCCACCAGAACCAGAGACTTGCACTTATAAATAAGATTGAATTCGAATACTGGGAACACCGCGAATATTGATATTGAACTGTGATTCTGTGAAGTTCCCGGGAAGTGTTGGAACAGAGTATGAAAACATGAAGTGAAGTGTTTTCAAAACAGAGAATACGAAGGTATAATTTGACATAAGAGTTAGGGAAATAGAATACTCAGGAATGATATTTCTTGAGTATCCCGATGAAATCACATACATGTTGATTACTGTTCTTGATTTAGAACTTGAATTCCGTATGTGTCGATCCATCATAGGTAGTGGATCTTTTATATTTGCATGAGATTGCATATCGAAGAGAATTGAATTGATTCTAATGCCCAGGACTGAGTTGGCCTGATTTTCGAAGCCGGAGATGGTTTTGATAGATGAATATTCATGTCAAGATCGTATACGAATCTTGATGGCATCGAACTGAAATGGAATCAATTCTGGGCCCGAAGAGATGAGATAGAATCATGCATTGCATTTTATTTCAGTTGACAGACTGTTATGTGTTTTATTGATATTATTTATACCTGTTGAATTTTACTGAGAAATGTTCTCACCGGAGTTATCCGGCTGTTGTTATGTTTTGTATGTGTTCATGACAACAGGGAGAAGAGAGAGCTGAATTGAAGGGACCAGGGTAGTGAGAGCTGATTACTGAAGTAAAGGGAGAAGACTAAAAAGTACTAGATATTTGCTGCTGGTTTAGTCTTGACATGTTTAATGGTAGTAACACAAAATCGGGTTTTGTAGTACTGATTAGATGTTGTAATCAGTAGAGGTAATAATGATAGACATTGTACAGTTGTCGTATAATATACAACCAGCTTTTGGACAATGAATAGTATTCTGAACAATTTTACGTGACCAGCTCTTGCGCATTTAAAAAAAAAAACTACTACTAGATTAGATTAATTAAACTTGTTAGTTTAATTAATCGCCCACATAATGAGATTAGAAGATAAGTGTGAGGAGAGAGCCTCACACATAATATATATGAGCAATCACTCAACAGTCAATACAAACACAGCAGTTAACACACGAAAGAAATATTCCCAAAGCTGATATCGAAGACTGCTTAATATATTGCTCAATTCGTACCTCAAACCTCAACAGATCTCACCAGAACAAGAGAGCAGCAACTAAATCAAGTCTACTGTCCAATCAGCTTCACGACAACTCAGCAGAAGCCACTAAAAGCTCGAATCTGTCAAGATATCTCAAAAATCAACTCAATTCTGAACTCAAACAGATTAGTTTCTAAAGCCTCGTAGCTCACTCAGCTACCTCAACTCTACAGAGCACTACTCAGCTCTCAAAAGAAGCTTAAATGGTAAAGAATCACTTACCAAAGGCTGTTAAAGAACAGAAGAAGTACTGGTCCACAATCACGAAGACACACGAACACTGTAACTGCTTCGCGCTCCTCAAATCCGGCGACTCCTGTCTCCAAACCGGTATCAATCGAAATCCCTAGAGAAGACGAGCCCAGTGCTACCAATCTTGCTCCAAACGGCGGCGAGAAACGACAGCAATCGACGGAAATAGGGTTCGAATGAACAGTAGCAATAGAAGGTTATCGGGGAAGAAGATAGGAATTCTAAGGTTCGAAATGCTCTAAGTGTCGATCAGCACTTGCATTTAAATCCCCAGTCAAAGCTACAACAGAAGTCATCGGCGACTAATTCAGATGTCTCACCAACTCAGATATTGGTACAAAACAGCTTTCATTCTAAGGCAGAAGTCTCTCGCAACTGGCCTCAGCTGTCTCGAATCAGACTTGCTACTCTCTACTAACGCAACAGCAAACGACGTCGCGCTACTTATCAAAACGACGTAGCATCAAGTCCCGCTAGCCCTCCTCAGATCTTGGTCACTTCTGAATTCATCAATCAGCACCGTTGACCATCGTTCACATCTGAACGACTCTGGACAACTAACTATCGCTGACTTCCTCGCGCAAAAGCCCACATATGCTCACGCCCGCTAACAGATCCCTCTATCTAGCGCCACTTATGAAAACACAATACGACGTCGCATTACCTCCAGCAACGCCACATCTGACCAGCGCTCAAAACGACAGCGTTTTGCTCCCTGCTTGCAACAACTCACGCAAACACACAAGGGCACATCTGAGCATCCAGATTCCGCTCAAAACTGAAATTATAAAAATCACCATGTCTTCAAATCTAAAAACCCGATACTCAAAAAATAGATTAGCTAATTCTAAACCAAATCTTATTAGCCAATAAATCGTACTTAGAAAATTCTAGTCCTCACATTCTCGCCATCTTAAGAGATTTCGTCCTCGAAATCATAGGCAAACACAGGGCAGAAATCAACATAACACTAGAACTCACCAGCACAACTCCACTGTCAAAGTTCAAACAGATGAGGCCACTCTTGTCTCATCTTCTCTTCCACCTCTCAGGTAGCTTCCTCACGACCATGCTTGCTCCACTGGACCATCACCATTGGAATAACCTTATTCCTCAGCTGCTTCTCCTTCCTATCCAGAATCTGCACTGGATATTCAACATAACTTAAGGTAGAATCTAGCTCTACTTCATCAGTCCTCAACACATGGGACGGATCTGGCTCATATTTTCTCAACATTGACACATGAAACACATCATGCATCGCTGCTAACTCATCAGGAAGTCTCAATCTATAAGACAACTGTCCAATCCTCTCAACAATCTCAAAAGGATTAACGAATCTAGGAGCCAATTTACCCTTCAGTCTGAATCTCATCACACTCTTGAAAGGAGTAACTTTGAGAAACACTCGATCACCAACTTCGAATTCCAAAGGTCGGCATATCTTATTAGCATAGCTATCATGTCGATATTGAGAAACTTTCATCCTACTCCGAATCAACTCAACCTGATCTTTCATGTGCTGCACAAACTCAGGAGTAAACAACTGCTTCTCACCAATCTCTTCCCAGCAGATCGGTGATCTATACTTACGACCATACAGCGCTTCAAAAGGGGCCATACCAATAGTCACTTGGTAGCTGTTATTGTAAGAAAACTCTACTAAGGACAAGAAATCCTGTCAGCCACCATCGAAATCCAAAACAACTGCTCGCAGTATATCTTCTAAAATCTGAATGGTCCTCTCAGATTGACCATCTGTCTGTGGATGATAGGCTGTACTCATAGCCAATCTCGAACCCATCGCTGTCTGCAAGCTCTTCCAAAATCGGGAAGTAAACCTTGAATCTCTATCAGACACTATCGATACCGGCACTCCATGCAATCTCACCACATGGTCAATGTACAGTCGCGCCATATTCTTCATCGAACACCTCACATCATAGGGAATGAAATGGACTGACTTCGAAAGTCTATCAACAATACCCAAACAGCATCACATCCCCTATCGATCGAGGAAAAACTGCGTATTCCAAAATCGGGAAGTAAACCTTGAATCTCTATCAGACACTATCGATACCGGCACTCCATGCAATCTCACCACATGGTCAATGTACAGTCGCGCCATATTCTTCATCGAACACCTCACATCATAGGGAATGAAATGGACTGACTTCGAAAGTCTATCAACAATAACCCAAACAGCATCACATCCCCTACTCGATCGAGGAAAATGCGTCACAAAATCCATTACGATGTGTTCCCAGTTCAACTGAGGCACTTCAAGACTCTGTAGCAATCCACCAGGTCTCATTCTCTCAGCCTTGACCTGTTGACAATTCAAACAACGAGCTACAAATCCAGAGATATCATTCCTCATGCCTTCCCACCAATAGTGAGACTTCAAAGCATGATACATCTTCTTCTCGCCCCGATGCACACTGTATCGAATACAATGAGCTTCATTCAATATGGCTTACTTCAAATCAATCAAATTTGGAACCACCAATCTGCCTCGAAATCTCAAGAATCCATCAGAAGCAACAGAAATATCCTCAGTCTGACCATTCTGAGCCTTAATCTTCAACTCATGCACGTACGGATCAGTCCTCTGGGCTGCTCTAATGTCTTCTACAATCTGTGGCTCAATTTGAAAAGAAGAAACCACGAAATACTGATCACTCGGCTGAAAACGCCACTCAGAAGTCCCCAAATCCTCGTGGACTTTGGATATTCTCATCGACGTCAACATCGCCGGTTGGGCTTTCCTACTCAAAGCATCGGCCACTAAATTCATCCGCCCAGGCTGATACTGAATCTCACACTAAAAATCCTTCAGCAACTCCATCCAGCGGCGTTGACTCATATTCAAATCTGACTGCGTGAAGATATACTTCAAACTTTTGTGGTCGATGTACAACACAAACTCCTCACCATACAGATATTGACGCCAAATCTTCAAGGCAAACACTATCGCAGCCAACTCCAAATCATGAACGGGGTATCTCGTCTCATGGGGCTTCAACTGTCGAGACACATAGGCTATCACATACCCGTTCTGCATCAACACGCATTCTAAACTACTCAGAGAAGCGTCAGAGCAAACTACAAAACCTCCAGAACCCGAAGGCAAAGCTAACACAGAAGCAGTAGTCAACTTCTCCTTAAGCAACTGGAAACTCGACTCACACTCATCAGTCCAAACAAACTTCCTATATTTCTTGGTCAATTGAGTCATCGGCCTAGCTATCGAAGAGAACTTCTCAATAAAACTCCTATAATAGCCAGCCAAACCCAAGAAACTACGGATCTCAAAAACATTCCTAGGTTTCTCCAAGTTAAGAACTGCTTCGATCTTACTCGGATCCACAAAAATTCCTTGCGCTGAAATAACATGACCCAAGAAGACAACTCTATCCAGCCAGAATTCACACTTGTTGAACTTCGCATACAGCTGTGAGTCTCTCAGTTTCTGCAAAACCAATCTCAAGTGCTCTTTGTGCTCTCTGAATTTCTTAGAATACACCAGGATGTCATCTATGAAGACAACCACAAAACGATCGATATACTCACTGAAGACGCAATTCATCAAATCCATAAGACAGCAGGAGCATTCGTCAGTCCAAAAGGCATCACCAAAAACTCATAATGCCCATATCTCGTCCTGAAAGCCGTCTTCGCCACATCAGCGTCTCTGATCCGCAACTGATGATAACCTGATCGCAGATCAATCTTAGAGTATACTGCAGATCACTGCAATTGGTCAAACAAGTCATCAATCCTCGGCAACGGATACTTGTTCTTAATCGTCTCTTTGTTCAACTGCCGAAAATCCACACACATTCTCATAGATCCATCCTTCTTCTTCACAAAAATAATCGGCGCTCCATCACCAAAAACTCATAATGCCCCATATCTCGTCCTGAAAGCCGTCTTCGCCACATCAGCGTCTCTGATCCGCAACTGATGATAACCTGATCGCAGATCAATCTTAGAGTATACTGCAGATCACTGCAATTGGTCAAACAAGTCATCAATCCTCGGCAACGGATACTTGTTCTTAATCGTCTCTTTGTTCAACTGCCGAAAATCCACACACATTCTCATAGATCCATCCTTCTTCTTCACAAAAATAATCGGCGCTCCCCAGGGCGACATGCTCGGTCTAATGAAGCCCTTCTCTAACATATCACGCAACTGCTCCTTGAGTTCCTTCAACTCAGCTGGCACCAACCGATACAGAGCTCTAGAAATCAGGGCTGTTCCTGGCACCAACTCTATACAAAAATCAATCTCTCGTCTCGGAGGGAATCCAAGAATCTCATCCGGAAACACGTCAAGAAACTCTCGAGCAATCGGAACATCGCTCAACTCTACTCGCGATACTTGGGAAACATCCAAGGCATAGATCATAAACCCTGAATTCTCTAGCGACAAAAAACTAAACATCTCCATGACAGAAACAAAAGGAATCTTAGGTCGCGAATCAGCACCATAGAAATCCCATTTCTCTCCAAATTCAGTCCTAAATGTTACTACACCATGGAAACAATCCACTTTCTCTCTGTAACTGGACAACACGTCCATTCCCAAGATACAATCAAAATCTATAATTCCCAAAACAATCAGATTTGTCACCAACACATGTTTATCAAACCTAAGAATACAATCCAACACCACCTCACGGGACAATAAACTCACGCCAGTAGGGGTAGATACAGAGACAATATCACACAGTGGGGAAGAACTAAACCCACACTCATACACAAACAACTCAGAAATAAAGGAGTGTGATGCTCCAATATCAAACAAAACTCGTGCAGGAAAATCAAAGATAGCACAAGTACCTGCAATAATCCTCTCAGGCATCTCAGCGGCTTGCTCACTCGTCAAGGCGTTCACCTGAGTCTGCTGCGGTCCCGGAAACTGAGGTCTCGAAGGTCCACCAAACCTAGACGGTTAACGGGGTTGGAAACATGATCGTTGGGTCTGAGCAAAATGTTGCGGTCTCTGCGAAGAACCACTAGCTGAACCTTGTTGCGACTGACTCAAAGACTGTCCTCCAGCCGGACACACTCGAGCAAAATGTCCAGGCTGCCCACATTTATGGCAAAGGCCATGAACTCCACGACACTTAGAAGTCATATGACGACCTCCACACTGTCCACAGGTCACTCCTCCTCCGGAGCCACTGCCACCAGAACTCACTGAACCAGAAGAACTTGAGTTAGAACGCTTCTTAAACTGTTTCCCTTGGGGCTTGAACCTCTGACAATTTGAATGTTGCTGCACTTGAGGAGATTGGAAAGAAGGCATCACTTCCGGTACAGGTTGGAAACTACGTCCAGCTGTCGGCTGAACCTGATTCTGCACCTCTATCAGACTCTCCTCAATATCCACTGCTCTATCCACCGCCTCAGCATACGTCGTAGGGGAACCAACTAACACCATCCGGAACAACTCGAGCCTCAACCCTCTCAAAAATTTATTCCTCTTCGTCCTCTCTTGGTTCGCAACATGGGAACATACGACAACAGCGAAGAAAACTGCCTGGCATACTTGGCCACCCTCAAGTTCCCTTGCTTCAGATTGTCGAACTCCCTCTCACGGTTGTTGCATAAAGACTCAGGGATATACTCATGTCAAAAAGCGGCACATAAGCTCTCCCAAGAAATCAAAACTCCAGTCTCTCTCATGACACGAGAAGTACCCTTCACCAGCGCTGCACATCGTTCTCTCAACTGCAACACTGCTTTCCATGACTCAAGCCAGCCTTCAGCCGACAGACCAGCTTCGACACCAATAAATGTCGGGGGGATTCATCCTCTGGAACCTAGCCAACACTAGCTCCATCTCTCCAATCTGTCGGGTAACATCATCCACCTCTACCTCAGCCTGTCTACCACGGCGACGCAAAGGGATACCCTGCTGCTCAACATCCTCATCACTGCCCGGGGCTCTAGACTCCCCATATACCTGCCTAACAATCCTACTCCTACCTCTCCTCGGCGGCATCTACCAAAACTCAGAGGTAAGAAAACAAGCAGATAAATCACTGAGGCAGAAAATCAAATCACACAATCACAGAGTCAGTCAAAATCAAAACTCAAACTCTGTGCCTAGACTCAAGTGTGATCAAAAGGAAACGAGCTTATCCCAGTTTAAGCTCTGATACCAAAAATTTCAGGCCACGTGCGCTAATACAACAATTAATCACAAATATGCGGAAGCATCATAAAAATATGGGCTAAAAATTTTCGAGTAAGGGCCTGATCCAATATCATTTCAAAATACATTCATACTTAAAATAGAGTTTGGTTCAAACTAAAACAACAACAACAACAACAACACACGATCCCAAACATACATAAAGGCACAGGACATCCCCTGGCTCAATATAAATATCAATACAACTGGGACTCAAATCAAAAAGGGGATCGACCAGCTGAAGCTCCACTCTGTCCAGCTTGGTTACCTGAAGAACCTGCCAAAGCCAATACAATTAAATAAGGGAAAGGCAGGTGTGTGGAAGACCAGGGTGTGTAGAAGTACGACGAGAGTCGGAAAAAGTGAAGGAAGACCAAGGCAGCCCAAAACAGGGAAAATAAACGAGGTCAAATCTCAGTACGAATAGCACAATAAAAGCATAAATCATATCAGACAATGCAATATATCTATCGTGCAATGCATGAAAGGGCTACCAAGAATCATCGGTAGGCAAATAGCACAACGACTCAGCTGTGCAGATCTCATCAATCATCTTCATCTTGTGATCTTCAGGTACGACGACTCAGTCGACCATCACAAGGCAGTGTGGTATTCAGGCTCAACGACTCAGCTCGCCACCACATCAACATCAATGTTGGACCTTTCAGGCGCGACGACTCAGCCGGCCGATCACAACGTGCAAAGGAATTCAGCTTTCAAGTGAATCAGGCTCAATATGCATGCATGAATGCACAACAGACTCATGCTTAAACAATTCATAACATCACACACGCACATAATAGATATGAGCACAATCACTCAGCAGTGAATACAAACACAGCAGTTAACACACGAAAGAAATATTCCCAAAGCTGATATCGAAGACTGCTTAATATATTGCTCAATTCGTACCTCAAACCTCAACAGATCTCACCACAACAAGAGAGCAGCAAATAACTAAAGTCTATTGTCCAAGCAGCTTCACGGCAACTCAGCTGAAGCCACTAAAAGCTCGAATCTGTCCAGATATCTCAAAAATAAACTCAATTCTGAACTCAAACAGCTTAGTTTCTAAAGCCTCGTAGCTCACTCAGCTACCTCAACTCCACAGAGCACTACTCAGCTCTCAAAAGAAGCTTAAATGGTAAAGAATCACTTACCCAAGGCTGTTAAAGAACAGAAGAACTACTGGTCCACAATTGCGAAGACACACGAACACTGTAACTGCTTTGCGCTCCTAAAATCCGGCGACTCCAGTCTCTAAACCGGTATCAATTGAAAGCCCTAGAGAAGACGAGCCCAGTGCTACCAATCATGCTCCAAACGGCAGCGAGAAACGACAGCAATCAACTGAAATAGGGTTCGAATGAACAGTAGAAATCGAAGGTTATTCTGGAAGAAGATAGGAAATCTAAGGTTCGAAATGCTCTAAGTGTCGATCAGCACTTGCATTTAAATCCCCAGTCAAAGCTACAATAGAAGTCATCGGCGACTAATTCAGATGTCTCACCAACTCAGATCTTGGTACAAAACAGCTTTCATTCTAAGGCAGAAGTCTCTCGCAACTGGCCTCAGCTGTCTCGAATCAGACTTGCTACTCTCTACTAACTCAACAGCAAACGACGTCGCGCTAACTTATCAAAACGACGTAGCATCAAGTCCCGCTAGCGCTACTCAGATCTTGGTCTCTGATGAATTCACCAATCAGCACCGTTGACCATCGTTGACATCTGAACGACTCTGGACAACTAACCATCGCTGACTTCCTCGTGAAAAAGCTCACATCTGCTCACGCCGGCTAACAGATCCCTCTATCTAGCGCCACTTCTGAAAACACAATACGACGTCACATTACCTCCAGAAACGCCACATCTGACCAGCGCTCAAAACGACAGTGTTTTGCTCCCTGCTTGCAACAACTCACGCAAACACACAAGTCACATCTGAGCATCCAGATTCCGCTCAAAACTAAAATTGTAAAAATCACCAAGTCTTCAAATCTGAAAACCCGATACTCAAAAACTCAATTATCTAATTCTAAACCAAATGTGATTAGCCAATAAATCGTACTTAGCAAATTCTAGTCCTCACAAGATTTGCCTTCCTTACATGATGTGTTTCATGTGTCGACGTTGAGGAAGTATGAGCCAGATCCGTCGCACGTATTGAGAACTGACGAGGTAGAGCTAGATCGGACTTTGAGTTATGTTGAGTATCCCTTGCATATCTTAGATAGAGAAGAGAAACAGCTAAGGAATAAAACCATTCCTTTGGTGATGGTCCAATGGATAAAACATGGTAGAGAAGAAGCTACGTGGGAACTGGAAGAGAAGATGCAGCGTGAGTGGCCGCATCTGTTTGAGTAAGCGCTATATCAGATTCCAGTAGCAAGTCGTTCCTTGTTGATCTTCCAGTAGATGTTTGGTTGTGGTTGTTTTCCCAGTTATCTTGAACTCTTGATTTCGAGGACGAAATCCTTTTTCAGTGGGGGAGAGATGTGAGACCCGAAAGCTTACTTGGACTAATTGAGTTGATTAATCGGGTTTAGAATAGACCATATTTGGCTTGAACAGATCTTGGATGAGCCAGATTTGAGTTATTATTCTTGGCTTAGTTATCGGATACGTACAAGTCCTTGAAACAGATCTGGAGAGTTGGAGATTTCAGCGGGAACTAATCAGATGCGAGTGATGGTCAGCACTGGTGATCACGCTCAGTTGTGGTGATGAGATCTGGAATCGCTAGGCAGATGTGTGTCAGGCCTCGTGCTCACAACAGAGTAAAAACACACAAATACAAGCGGAAGCTATTAAAAAGCGGGTAAAATTTTCGCTTTGTCCTGACGGTTTAAAATCATATAATTTAAAATACCACGATACTCAAAATATATCCCAATTTTCGAAACCAACAAAACAACAACTGGCTACAAACCATTACAATACAGTATAGCATACAAACACAAGTATCAGACTCCAACCACTGGATACAACAACGAAGCACAGGGCATCCCCCTGGCTAACTGTACTGATACATATAAATATGCTATACGCAACTGGGATACTCTAACCACCTCCTGCGGCACCACCAGCTAGGTTAAAACCGCGACCAGCTGTAAAACCTGGATTCCCTGAAAACAACACAAGAAAGGAAAAACAACCAAGCCCCAGAGGGACATGGGGTCAAACCCCAGTACTGAGAGCAACTGAAATAGCTAAAAGAAATACATAAGATAAAATTCAGATGCTATGCATGAGACACCGGATAACAGCCGAAGGCTACAACCGAACAGAGAGCCAAGGAACTCAAACATAGCTCCAGAAAGATCTGCAACGAATCAGTGGCCACGGGGTGTGTTCAAAGTGTGGTAATGATCCACTCGCCTTGACACTACACCCGAATACCAGATGCATCAAACAACTCAACCTGCTGTTGCCTCGCCCATGAACTGTGGTAGTTAACCACTCGGCGCATGGTGGCTAAAAAACCCAGCAGGGAGATGAGAGTGCGGTATTGC
>KQ988646.1:285924-347359 GCA_001598015.1 Dorcoceras hygrometricum
GCTGGATAAAACAATGCAACAGATCCCTCAACAGTAATTGTCTTACGCGACCGGCAGCTGATTCCCAAAATGCTGCGTTTCAACTAAATAAAACGGCATCGTAAAGAACCCAACAGCTGATCACTACTGAAGGAAAATGCACCAGCTGCTGAACAAAAAAACGCGCTAACTATCCAACATCTGAAATCCACGTAAGCGCTACTGCTGATTCTTAACCAAACACAACGTCTGATATAACATACGCGTTCAACATATTTCTACTGTTCACTAGGTCAAAACGACGACGTTTGCACCCTTTACAAAACCAACAGCTGGTCTGTAACGCGAAATTACCAAACTGTCCAGAATTATTTCAAATGCGAAATCCGACCCAAAATTATATACAAACCTTCCAAATGAAATCTAAACATCCAGAATTCCTTAAGAATCGATAAATCCAACAATTAATCTTTTATTAATTTCAGGTCTCACATTTCTCCCCCACTAAAAAGGATTTCGTCCCCGAAATCAAAGAACAATTCTGAACATTCAATACAACAGCAGAAACCAAACAACAGCTCGCCTAACACAAGGCCAAGAGTTCAAGATAACTGAGCAAACATATAGCAACTAGGGAAGAAATACAATCAAAAGCTACAAACTACTGGAAATTTAGCTCAACAGCTACTCAAATAGATGCGGCCACTCGCGCTGCATCTTTTCTTCCAGCTCCCAAGTAGCTTATTCCCTGCCATGTTTGCTCCATTGTACCATCACCAATGGAATTGTCTTATTCCTCAACTGTTTCTCTTTTCTGCCAAGGATCTGAAAGGGATATTCTTGATAACTCAACGTCTGGTCTAGCTCAACCTCGTCAGTCCTAAGCAAATGAGACGGATCTGGCTCATACTTCCTCAACATGGAAACATGGAAGACGTCATGAAGATAAGACAACTCTGGCGGAAACAACAGCCAATATGCTAAAGGGCCAATTATCTCAACAATCTCATACGGTCCGATGTAACGAGGGTCTAACTTTCCCTTGCGTCCAAAGCGCATAACACTATGAAACGGAGAAACATTGAGAAAAACATGATCACCAACCTGAAACTCTAGAGGTCGACGCCTCTTATTCGCATAACTGGCTTGGCGATCCTGGGCAGCTTTCATCCGCTGTCGAATAAAATCCACATGATCTTTCATTTGCTGCACAAAGTCAGGGGCTGATAGCTGCTTCTCCCCCACTTCTTCCCAACATACCGGCGATCTGCACTTCCGGCCATACAAGGCCTCAAACGGCGCCATACCAATCGTCACTTGGTAGCTGTTATTGTAGGAAAACTCCACTAAAGACAAAGCGTCTTGCCAGCTACCTTCAAAATCCAACACAACAGCTCGCAACATATCCTCCAACGTCTGGATAGTTCTCTCAAATTGACCATCTGTCTGGGGGTGATATGCGGTGCTCATAGCCAATCTGGTACCCAAAGCTGTTTGAAGACTCTTCCAAAACCTGGAAGTAAACCTCGGATCTCGGTCTGAGACGATCGAAACAGGCACATCGTGAAGTCTAACCACGAAATCCACGTACAGTTTCGCCATTTTCTTCAGCGATAAGGTCATCCCATAGGGAATAAAATGTGCAGACTTCGACAAACGGTCGATAACCACCCAAATAGCATCTCATCCTCTGCTGGTATGAGGCAGATGCGTCATGAAATCCATAGCTATGTGCTCCCAATTCCATTGGGGCACTTCCAAACTATGCAACAGACCACCCGATCTCATCCTTTCGGCCTTAACCATCTGACAGTTCAAAAAACGAGCGACAAAACCAGCAACGTCACTCTTCAGGACAGCCCACCAAAAATGCGACTTCAACGCATGGTACATCTTCCGTACACCAGGATGAACACTATGTCTGCTACAGTGCGCTTCTCGAAGGATCTCCCCCTTCAAATCAATGAGGTTAGGCACAACCAGCCTGCCACGAAACCTCAAGCTACCATCGGACGAAACAGAATAGTCCTCAAGCTCTCCAGCCCTGACTTTCAACTTCAATTCGTGGATGGAAGGATCAGACCTCTGAGCTGCTCGAATACTCGAAACAACCTGTGGCTCAACTTGGAAAGATGAAACCACCACACAATCCTCAGCCTGGTAGAATCTCCAACCCGTAGTGTTAAGATGCTCCTGATCCTTAGAGATGTACAACGACGCAAACATCTCACTAGCCTTCCTGCTCAAAGCATCGGCCACTACGTTCGATTTCCCAGGCTGGTATTTGATCTCGCAATCAAATTCCTTTAGCAGCTCCATCCAACGATGTTGTCTCATATTCAAATCAGGTGCGAAAACAGGTACTGCAAACTTTTGTGGTCCGAGTACACCACAAACTGCTCGCCATACAGGTAGTGACGCCAGATCTTCAGCGTGAAAACCACCGCTGCTAACTCCAAATCATGGACTGGATAACGAGTCTCATGCGGTTTCAGCTGTCACGAGGCATACGCAATGACTAGACCATTCTGCATCAACACACATCCCAGCCCATTGAGCGAAGCGTCAGAACAAACAACGAAACCACCTGATCCGGACGGCAGATCCAACACAGGTGCGGTAGTCAGTTTCTCCTTGAGCAATTGAAACGCATTCTTACATTGCTCAGTCCATACAAAACGATTGTCCTTCTGTGTTAATTGAGTCATCGGCTTTGCTATGCTAGAGAATCCCTCAATGAAACGACGATAATAGCCAGCCAGACCCAAGAAACTACAAATCTTGGAAACATTCCTGGGACGCTCCCAGTTCAGAACAGCATCCACCTTACTGGGATCCACCGAAATCCCCTCATCTGAAATCACATGTCCCAAGAATACGACGCGGTCCAACCAGAACTCGCACTTCGAGAATTTGGCATACAACTGTTGGTCTCTCAGCGTCTGAAGGACAATACGCAAATGCTCCTTATGCTCCAAAGGAGTCTTCGAATGGACTAAGATGTCATTTATGAACACGATCACAAACTGATCAATATACTCGCGGAAAACTCGGGTCATCAGATCCATAACAGAACAGCATCCACCTTACTGGGATCCACCGAAATCCCCTCATCTGAAATCACATGTCCCAAGAATACGACGCGGTCCAACCAGAACTCGCACTTCGAGAATTTGGCATACAACTGTTGGTCTCTCAGCGTCTGAAGGACAATACGCAAATGCTCCTTATGCTCCAAAGGAGTCTTCGAATGGACTAAGATGTCATTTATGAACACGATCACAAACTGATCAATATACTCGCGGAAAACTCGGGTCATCAGATCCATAAAGACTGTGGGAGCATTGGTCAACCCAAACGGCATGACTAAGAATTCAAAATGTCCGTACCTCGTACGAAACGTAGTCTTTGCGACATCTTGGTCTCTCAACCTCAACTGGTGGTACCCTGAACGCAAGTCAATCTTCGAATATACCGTAGAACCTTGAAACTGATCAAACAGATCATCGATCCTCGGTAAAGGGTACTTGTTCTTGACTGTCGCTTTGTTCAACTGGCAAAAATCAATGCACATCCGCATTGATCAATCCTTCTTCTTCACAAACAATATGGGCGCTCCCCACGGCGACATACTAGGTCGGATAAAACCCTTCTCCAGCAAATCGTCCAACTGCACCTTGAGCTCTCCCAACTCTGCAGGCGCCATACGATACGGGGCACGAGAAATCGGAGCTATGCCAGGCACCAACTCGATGCTCAAGTCAATCTCCCGCCTCGGAGGAAAACCAGGAATCTCCTCCGGAAACACATCGGGAAAATGCCGCACCACAGGAACGTCACTGAGCTGCACGCGAGAAGAAGAAGACGCGTCCAAAGCGTAGATCATAAAACCAGCATTCCCTAAGGATAACAAGCTGAACATCTCCATCGCTCAGACCAACGGGATCTTCGATCGAGAATCCTGGCCGTAGAAGTCCCACTTCTCGCCAGACATAGGCCTAAAGCGTACAATCCAATGGAAACAGTCCACAGAGGCCCTATAGTTGGACAGCACATCCATCCCAACTATGCAATCGAAATCCCACAACATCAAACGGATCAAACTCGCCACCAACACATGCTCACCAAACCGCAACACGCCATCTAACAAAACCTCCTGGGAGAACAAGCTCACACCGCCAGGGGTAGAAACAGAAACAGCATCGCGCAAAGGGATGGTACACAGACCATGATCAACAACAAATGAGTCAGAAATAAACGAATACGATGCACCTGTGTCAAACAACACACGCGCAGGAAAGTCAAAAAAAGGCAAGTACCTGTGATCACCCGACTCGGCGTCTCCTCGACCTGCTCCCTAGTGATGGCGTTGACCTGTGCATGCTGGGGTCCAGAGTAGAAAGGCTGAGACGACTGTCCGAACCACGACGAACCAGGCTCTTGGAACGGCCTGAACTGAGTCTCACCCAACTGGGGCTGCTGAAACTGAGGGGAACGACCCCTAGACTGACCTCCTCAACCCTGAGGCTGGGCCGTGGTCTGCTGAGATCCAGCTGACGGACACACTCTATCAAAATTCCCGTACTGACCACAAAGGTTGCAGGAGCCCTGCACACCAACACACTGGGTAGAACGATGATTTCCACCACAAAACCGAAAAACTCAGCCAGAGAACCATTGCTACTCGAGCTGCCGGAACAGAAGAGCCAGAACCCGACTTCTTCTTGAACTGCTGACCGTGGGGTCGGAACCTCTGACGGCCAGACAGCTGTGCCACCTGCGGATGCTGCTGCTGCTGGGACTGATGTGCTGACTGGGAAGACTGAAAAGACTGCGCTCCCTGACCCAGTGGGACGACCACCCTAAGCCACCTGCTGCCTACGAGCACGACGGCTACGCAAACCCTCCTCAATGTCGATGGCACTATCCACTGCCTCAGCATACGTCTTAGGTTTGCTGGTCAGCACCATCTGATATAGCTCTTCATTCAAGCCCTCAAGAAATCTAGTCCGCTTGGCCCTCTCCTGGCCAGAAACATGAGGAACATACGCCAGCAACGAAGAAAACTGACGAGCATACTCCCTCACAGTCATGGAGCTCTGCTCCAGATGATCGAACTCCCGCTCCCGGGCGTTCACATAAGACTCGGGCACATACTCCTGCCGGAAAGTGGTACAGAAACTATACCAAGAGATCCCAACTCTAGTTTCCTCCAAAGTGCTAGAAGCGCCTCGCCACCAGCGCTCCGCAGCCTTCCTAAGCAAAAGGGTCACTAAACTAAATCGGAGACCATCATCGTACTGCACCCGATCGAAAAGGCCAATGATATTCCGGAGCCACGAGTCTGCGTCCTCACTGGACTCATCACCATTGAAGACTGGAGGGTTCATCCTCTGAAACCGCGCTATCACGACATCCATCCTCTCCACAGGAGGTGCCGCAACCTCAACTTCCTCCTCGTCGCTAACACGAGTACGACTGCGAGCACTACGCCTATCCTCATTCTGTCCTGCTAATTCCTCAAAGTGCCCCCTACCCTACCACGACGTCTAGGCGGCATCAATGAAAACACTCAACAGGATCAAGCAAAACAGAACAGATACGACATAGATAGCACATAACACAAATATGTAGCACATAATCACATAGATCAAGCACGTGCAACACACGACACTGTGCGTAGACTCAAGTGTGATCAAAGAAATTGAGCTTATCCCAACATAAGCTCTGATACCAAAAATGTCAGGCCTCGTGCTCATAACAGAGTAAAAACATACAAATACAAGCGGAAGCTATTAAAAAGCGGGTAAAATTTTCGCTTTGGTCTGACGGTTTAAAACCATATAATTTAAAATACCACGATACTCAAAATATATCCCAATTTTCGAAACCAACAAAACAACAATTGGTACAAACCATAACAATACAGTATAGCATACAAACACAAGTATAAGACTCCAACCACTGGATACAACAACGAAGCACAGGGCATCCCCCTGGCTAACTGTACTGATACATATAAATATGCTATACGCAACTGGGATACTCTAACCCCATCCTGGGGCACCACCAGCTGGGTTAAAACCGCGACCAGCTGTAAAACCTGGATTCCCTGAAAACAACACAAGCAAGGAAAAACAACCAAGCTCCAGAGGGACATGGGGTCAAACCCCAGTACTGAGATCAACTGAAATAGCTAAAAGAAATGCATAACATAAAATGCAGATGCTATGCATGAGACACCGGATAAGAGCTGAAGGCTACAACCAACAGGGAGCCAAGGAACTCAAACATAGCTCCAAAATATCTGCAACGAATCAGTGGCCACGGGGTGTGTTCAAAGTTTGTAATGAGCCACTCGCCTTGACACTACACCCGAATACCAGATGCATCAAAAAACTCAACCTGCCGTTGCCTCGCCCATGAACTGTGGTAGTTAACCACTGGGCGCATGGTGGCTAACAATCCCAGCAGGGAGATGATAGTGCGGTATTGCCGCTCGCCCTCGCATCCTGGTAAGAAACAACAGAAATATACAAGATACGAAGCTGCAAAATACAATATACGAGGGATCTGAAACAATGCGTGAACAATGAGTGTATGCACATCAATAAAACAGCTAGCATGAACACAAATGCTCAGCAAGCAATACACAGCCATGTTCACCGAAACATCCCAGCAGCTTCAGATGATAGTGCGGTATTGCCGCTCGCCCTCGCATACCTGGTAAAGAAACAAACACGAAATATACAAGATACGAAGCTGCAAAATACAATATACAGGGGATCTGAAACAATGCGTGAACAATGAGTGTATGCACATCATAAAACAGCTAGCATGAACACAAATGCTCAGCAAGCAATACACAGCCATGTTCACCGAAACATCCCAGCAGCTTCACATAATATCTCACGCAACTTTACAGCTATCACAAGCTCAAGATCCGTACCTTAAATTCCTGAGATACAACTAGAAAGAAGATTGCTTCAACGAATAGTCCGAGCAACACACAGATCTGTCACCTGCTAGCCAATACAAACAACTGCTCAAGGACTACATCTCAGAAGTGCCAACGGCTGGGAGTTATCAACTCCACCAGAGCTAATTCTACCTTTACACACTACGAAAAGCTCTAACAAAGCTTAAAGGTAGAACCTTTACTTATCCGAACAAGCTAGGATAGGATGCTAACAAACTAAACAAGGGAGATGTCTCTGCGATCCTCTTCCAGCTTCTCCGCTACCTTAGAGAAGGGTAAGAAACGAAGCACCTTAGCAAGAGGAGTCCAAAGCTACCTCAAACATAACAAACGAAGGCCGGAAACGACGAGAATTCTCCGGAGAAACTCACGGTGAACAGTACTCTAGGGTTTGAAGCGAAGACAACAATCGAGAGAATATTTCGCTAAGTATGGGACCTGGTGCTTGAAATCGAAGACCAAGTCTTCCTTAAATACACGCGCAAAGGCTGGTTAAGAAGTCCACCGACAAAACCAGACGACGCATAACAACCCAACGACTGGTCCTCAAATCCAAAAATTGGATTGTCTAACACCCAAAAGCTGGTACCTGACGTTGCATCAAAACGCTGCGTTCCAACTTACGTAAACGACGTCGCACTGACCCAACAGCTTGTCGTTAACCCCTCGTCTGGATTCCTTAGCGCTAACCAAAAACGACAACGCACAACCTACGTCATCCAGACGCTAGCTCTCGTGCAAAATAACCAGACGCAAGCTACAGAAGAGTTGACCATCGTTGACCTCTGCTCTCAGCTGGACAACCAGACGACACACATGCGAACAAATCTCTCGCAGCTGGTACCAGACGCAACACCCCAAAACGGCGTCGTATCCAACTTATCAAAATGCTATCGTTTTTCCCTCAACAAACAAGATAATGCAGTAGTTGGATACAAACACGCTACCAGAATTCACTAAAACACAATGCATCCAGATTTCATAAAAACGACGGCGTATCAAAATCTCGCGCTACCAATTAAATGTTGTGACTGGATTTCACCACCGACCAGCTTCCACAACAAAACCAGCTTTCACCACAAAACCAGCTTTCACCACAAAATACCAAAAATATGAAAACTTCCGGAATTGATTAAAATGTGAAATCTGACCCGAAAATACCAACCAAACTTCCCAAACAGAGATCTGAACCACCAGAAATCTCTAAAATACGATTAATCAAACAATTAATCTTAATTAACTTTTCAGGTCTCACATTTCTCCCCCACTAAAAAGGATTTCGTACTCGAAATCGGACAACAATTCTGAAAACACAACACAGCAGCAAAATACAAAACAGGAACTCGCGTAACACATGACCAAGAGATCAAGATAACTGAGCAAACAATTAACAACATCTAGGGAAGAAATACAACCAAAATCTACAAACTACTGGAAATTAAGCTCAACAGCTACTCAAACAGATGAGGCCACTCGTGCTGCATCTTTTCTTCCAGCTCCCAAATAGCTTCTTCCCTGCCATGTTTGCTCCATTGTACCATCACCAATGGAATGGTCTTATTCCTCAACTGTTTCTCTTTTCTGCCAAGGAACTGCAAGGGATATTCTTGATAACTTCATGTCTGGTCTAGCTCAACCTCGTCAGTCCTAAGCACATGAGACGGATCTGGCTCATACTTCCTCAACATGGAAACATGGAAGACGTCATGAAGAGAAGACAACTCTGGCGGCAACAACAGCCGATACGCTAAAGGGCCAATTCTCTCAACACTCTCATACGGTCCGATGTAACGAGGGTCTAAATTTCCCTTTCATCCAAAGTGCATAACACTACGAAACGGAGAAACTTTGAGAAAAATATGATCACCAACCTGAAACGCTAGAGGTAGATGCCTCTTATTCGCATAACTGGCTTGGCGATCCTGGGCATCTTTCATCCGCTGTCGAATAAGATCCACATGATCTTTCATTTGCTGCACAAAGTCAGGGGCAGATAGTTGCTTCTCCCCCACTTCTTCCCAACATACCGGCGATCTGCACTTCAGGCAATACAAGGCCTCAAACGGAACCATACCAATCGTCACTTGGTAGCTGTTATTGTAGGAAAACTCCACTAAAGACAACGCGTCTTGCCAGCTATCTCCGAAATCCAACACAACAGCTCACAACATATCCTCCAACGTCTGGATAGTTCTCTCAGATTGACCATCTGTCTGGGGGTGATATGCGGTGCTCATAGCCAATCTGGTACCCAAAGCTATTTGCAGACTCTTCCAAAACCTGGAAGTAAACCTCAGATCTCGGTCTGAGACGATCGAAACAGGCACACCGTAAAGTCTAACCACGAAATCCACGTGCAGTTTCGCCATTTCTTCAGCGAGAAGGTCATCCCATAGGGAATAAAATGTGCAGACTTCGACAAACGGTCGATAACCACCCAAATAGAATCGCATCCTCTGCTGGTACGAGGCAGATGCGTCACGAAATCCATAGCTATATGCTCCCAATTCCATTGGGGCACTTCCAAACTCTGCAACAGACCACCCGGTCTCATCCTTTTGGCCTTAACCATCTGACAGTTCAAACAACGAGCGACAAAACCAGCAACGTCACTCTTCAGGCAGCCCACCAGAAATGCGGCTTCAACGCATGGTACAACTTCCGTACACCAGTATGAACACTATGTCTGCTACAGTGCGCTTCTCGAAGCATCTCCTCCATAAAATCAATGAGGTTAGGCACAACCAGCCAGCCACGAAACAGAATTGTCCTCAAGCTCTCCAGCCCTGACTTTCAACTTCAATTCGTGGATGGAAGGATCAGTCCTCTGAGCTGCTCGAATACTCGAAACAACCTGTGGCTCCACTTGGAAAGAAGAAACCACCACACAATCCTCAGCCGGGTAGAATCTCCAACCCGTAGTGTCAAGATGCTCTTGGTCCTTAGAGATGTACAACGACGCAAGCATCTCACTAGCCTTCCTGCTCAAAGCATCGGACACTACGTTCGATTTCCCAGGCTGGTATTTGATCTCGCAATCAAATTCCTTTAGCAGCTCCATCCAACGATGTTGTCTCATATTCAAATCAGGCTGCGAAAATAGGTACTGCAAACTTTTGTGGTCCGAGTACACCGCAAACTGCTCGCCATACAGGTAGTGACGCCAGATCTTCAGCACGAAAACCACCGCTGCTAACTCCAAATCATGGATTGGATAATGAGTCTCATGCGGTTTCAGCTTCCGCGAGGCATACGCAATGACTCGACCATTCTGCATCAACACACATCCCAGCCCATTGAGCGAAGCGTCAGAACAAACAACGAAACCACCTGATCCGGACGACAGATTCAACACAGGTGCGGTAGTCATTTTCTACTTGAGCAATTGAAACGCATTCTCACATTGCTCAGTCCATACAAAATGATTGTCCTTCTATGATAATTGAGTCATCGGCTTTGCTATGCTAGAGAATCCCTAAATGAAACGAGGATAATAGCCAGCCAGACCCAAGAGACTACAAATCTTGGAAACATTCCTGGGACGCTCCCAGTTCAGAACGGCATCCACATTACTGGGATCCACCAAAATCCCCTCAGCTGAAATCACATGTCCCAAGAATACGACGCGGTCTAACCAAAACTCGCACTTGGAGAATTTGGCATACAACTGCTGGTCTCTTAGCATCTGAAGGACAATACGCAAATGCTCCTTATGCTCCAAAGGAGTTTTCGAATACACTAAGATGTCGTCTATGAACACAATCACAAACTGATCAATATACTCGCGGAAAACTCGGTTCATCAGATCCATAAAGACTGCGGGAGCATTGGTCAACCCAAACGGCATGACTAAGAATTCAAAATGTCCATACCCCGTACGAAACGCAGTCTTTGCGACATCTTGGTCTCTCACCCTCAACTGGTGGTACCCTGAACGCAAGTCAATCTTCGAATATACCGCAGAACCTTGAAACTGATCAAAGAGATCATTGATCCTCGGTAAAGGGTACTTGTTCTTGACGGTCGCTTTGTTCAACTAGCGAAAATCAATGCACATCCTCATTGAGCCATCCTTCTTCTTCACAAACAAGATTGGCGCTCCCCACGGCGACATACTAGGTCGGATAAAACCCCTTCTCCAGCAAATCGTCCAACTGCACCTTGAGCTCTCCCAACTCTGCTAGTGCCAGACGATACGGGGCACGAGAAATCGGAGCTATGCCAGGCACCAACTCGATGATGAAGTCAATCTCCCACCTCGGAGGAAAACCAGGAATCTCCGCAGGAAACACATCGGGAAAATGCCGCACCACAGGAACGTCACTGAACTGCACGCGAGAAGAAGAAGATGCGTCCAAAGCGTAGATCATAAAACCAGCATTCCTTAAGGACAACAAGCTGAACATCTCCATCGTTGAAACCAACGGGATCTACGATCGAGAATCCTGGCCATAGAAGTCCAACTTCTCACCAGACATAGGCCTAAAGCGCACAATCCCATGGAAACAGTCCACAGAGGCCCTATAGTTGGACAGCACATCCATCCCAACTATGCAATCGAAATCCCACAACATCAAACGGATCAAACTCGCCACCAACACATGCTCACCAAACCGCAACACGCCATCTAAAAAAACCTCCTGGGAGAAAAATCTCACACCACCAGGGGTAGAAACAGAAACAACATCGCGCCAAGGGATGGTACACAGACCATGCTCAACAACAAATGAATCAGAAATAAACGAATGTGATGCACCGGTGTCAAACAACACACGCGCAGGAAAGTCAAAAACAAGGCAAGTACCTGCGATCACCCGACTCGGCGTCTCCTCGACCTGCTCCCTAGTGATGGCGTTGACCTGAGCATGATGGGGTCCAGAGTAGAAAGGATGAGACGACTGTCCAAACCGCGACGGACCAGGATGCTGGAACGGCCTGAACTGAGTCTCACCCAACCGGGGCTGGTGAAACTGAGGGGAACGACCCCTAGACTGATCTCCTCGACCCTGAGTCTGGGCCGCGGTCTGATGAGATCCAGCTGACGGACACACTCTAGCAAAATTCCCGTACTGACCACAAAGGTTGCAGGAGCCCTGCAAACCAACACACTGGGTAGAAGGATGTTTTCCACCACAAAAACCACAAAACTTAGCCCGAGAACCATTGCTACTCGAGCTGCCCGAACCAGAAGAGCCAGAACCCGACTTCTTATTGAACTGCTGACCGCGGGGTCGGAACCTCTGACGGCCAGACTGCTGTGCCACCTGCGGCTGCTGCTGCTGCTAGGACTGATGTGCTGACAGGGAAGACTGAGAAGACTGCACTCCCAGACCAGTGGTACGACCACCCTGAGCCACCTGCTGCCTACGAGCACGACGGCTACGCAAACCCTCCTCAATGTCGATGGCACTATCCACTGCCTCAACATACGTCTTGGGTTTGCTGGTCAGCACCATCTCATATAGCTCTTCATTCAAGCCCTCAAGAAATCTAGTCCTCTTGGCCCTCTCCCGGCCAGAAACATGAGGAACATACGCCAGCAACGAAGAAAACTGACGAGCATACTCCCTCACATTCATGGAGCCCTGCTCCAGATGATCGAAGTCGATGGCACTATCCACTGCCTCAACATACGTCTTGGGTTTGCTGGTCAGCACCATCTCATATAGCTCTTCATTCAAGCCCTCAAGAAATCTAGTCCTCTTGGCCCTCTCCCGGCCAGAAACATGAGGAACATACGCCAGCAACGAAGAAAACTGACGAGCATACTCCCTCACATTCATGGAGCCCTGCTCCAGATGATCGAACTCCCGCTCCCGGGCGTTCACATAAGACTCGGGAACATACTCCTGCCGGAAAGTGGTACAAAAACTATCCCAAGAGATCCCAACTCCAGTTTCCTCCAAAGTACTAGAAGCGCCTCGCCACCAGCGCTCCGTAGCCTTCCTAAGCAAAAGGGTCACTAAACTCAATCGGAGACCATCATCGTACTGCACCCGATCGAAAAGGCCAGTGATATTCCGGAGCCACGAGTCTGCGTCCTCACTGGACTCATCATCATTGAAGACTGGAGGGTTCATCCTCTAAAACCGCGCTAACACGACATCCATCCTCTCCACAGGAGGTGCTGCAACCTCAACTTCCTCCTCATCGCTAACATGAGTACGACTGTGAGAACTACGCCTATCCTCATTCTGTCCTGCTAATTCCTCAAACTGCCCCGTACCCTATCACAACGTCTAGGCGGCATCAACGAAAACACTCAACAGGATCAAGCAAAACAGAATAGATACAACATAGATAGCACATAACACAAATATGTAGCACATAATCACATAGATCAAGTACATGCAACACACGACACTGTGCCTAGACTCAAGTGTGATCAAAGAAATTGAGCTTATCCAGCTTAAGCTCTGATACCAAAAATGTAAGGCCTCGTGCTCATAACAGAGAAAAAACATACAAATACAAGCGGAAGCTATTAAAAAGCGGGTAAATTTTTTGCTTTGGCCTGACGGTTTAAAACTATATAATTTAAAATACCACGATACTCAAAATACATCCCATTTTTCGAAACCAACTAAACAACAACTGGCTACAAACCATAACAATACAGTATGGCATACAAACACAAGTATCAGACTCCAACCACTGGATATAACAACGAAGCACAGGGAATCCCCCTGGCTAACTGTACTGATACATATAAATATGCTATACGCAACTGGATACTCTAACCACCTCCTGGGGTACCACCAGCTGGGTTAAAACCACGACCAGCTGTAAAACCTGGATTCCCTGAAAACAACACAAGCAAGGAAAAACAACCAAGCCCCAGAGGGACATGGGGTCAAACCCCAGTACTGAGAGCAACTGAAATAGCTAAAAGAAATGCATAAGATAAAATGCAGATGCTATGCATGAGACACCGGATAACAGCTGAAGGCTACAACCAAACAGGGAGCCAAGGAACTCAAACATAGCTCCAAAAGATCTGCAACAAATCAGTGGCCACGGGGTGTGTTCAAAGTGTGGTAATGAGCCACTCGCCTTGACACTACACCCGAATACCAGATGCATCAAACAACTCAACCTGTTGTTGCCTCGCCCATGAACTGTGGTAGCTAACCACTCGGCGCATGGTGGCTAACAATCTCAGCAGGGAGATGAGAGTGCGGTATTGCCGCTCGGCCTCGCATCCTGGTAAGAAACAACAGCAATAAACAAGATACGAAGCTGAAAAATACAATACACGAGGGATCTGAAACAATGCGTGAACAATGCGTGTATGCACATCAATAAAACAGCTAGCATAAACACAAATGCTCAGCAAGCAATACACAGCCATGTTCACCAAAACATCCCAGCAGCTTCACATAAAATCTCACGCAACTTCCCAACTATCACAAGCTCAAGATCCGTACCTTAAATTCCTGAGATACAACTAGAAAGAAGATTGCTTCAACGAATAGTCTGAGAAACACACAGATCTGTCACCTGCTAGCCAATACAAACAACTTCTCAAGGACTACATCTCAGAAGTGCCAACGGCTGGGAGTTATCAACTCCACCAGCGCTAATTCTACCTTTACACACTATGAAAAGCTCTAACAAAGCTTAAAGGTGGAACCTTTACTTACCCCAACAAGCTAGGATAGGATGCTGACAAACTAAACAAGGGAGATGTCTCTGCGATCCTCTTCCATCTTCTCCGCTACCTTAGAGAAGGGTAAGAAACGAAGAACCTTAGCAAGAGGAGTCCAACGCTACCTCAAACATAACAAACGAAGGCCAAAAACGACGGGAATTCATCGGAGAAACTCACGGTGAACAGTAGGGTTTGAAGCGAAGACGACAATCGATAGAATATTTCGCTAAGTATGGGATCTGGTGCTTGAAATCAAAGACCAAGTCTTCCTTAAATACACGCGCAAAAGCTGGTTAAGAAGTCCACCGACAAAACCAGACGACGCATAACAACCCAACGACTGGTCCTCAAATCCAAAAGCTGGATTGTCTAACACCCAAAAGCTGGTACCAGACGTTGCATCAAAACGCTGCGTTCCAACTTACGTAAACGACGTCGCACTGACCCAACGGCTGGTCGCTAACCCATCATCTGGATTCCTTAGCGCTAACCAAAAACGACGACGCACAACCTACGTCATCCAGACGCTAGCTCTCACGCAAAATAACCAGACGCAAGCTACAGAAGAGTTGACCATCGTTGACATCTGCTCTCAGCTGGACCCAGTCGCAATATCCAAAACGGCATCGTACCAACTTATCGAAACGCTATCGTTTTGTCCTCAACAAATAGGATAAAGCAGCAGCTGGATACAAACACGCTACCAGACTTCACTAAAACACAATGCATCCAGATTTCATAAAAACGACGGCGTATCGAAATCTCGCGCTACCAATTAAACGTTGCGAATGGATTTCACCACCGACCAGCTTCCACAACAAAACCAGCTTTCACCACAAAATACCAAAAATCCAAAAACTTCCGGAATTGCTTAAAATGTGAAATCTGACCCAAAAATACCAACCAAACTTCCCAAACAGAGATTTGAACCACCAGAAATCTCTAAAATCCGATTAATCCAACAATTAATCTTAATTAACTTTTCAGGTCTCACATGTGAGTACGCTAGCGAGTTTCTGTAGCAAGTAGCTAAACTATGTCGTTTGGATTAGTTGGAACGACAGCGTTTCGTTTACCGAACGAGATTCAAATTCGAGCAGAGTTAGTCTTCAAATCTCAGTTGTGGTTGGTTTTCAGGTTTGAGTAGCGGGTGATGTGTTCTGATGCGAGTGTGGACTCTCTGCGTCGTCATTTGGATAAGTCAGGATCTGTTTTGGCGTAGAGTCAGATCTGATGTGAGATTTAGATCTGAGTGGGAAATTAGCTTTGAGACTTAAGTTTTCGATAGGTTCTGTTCTTCAGATTTGAGCAGATCTGACCTTTAAATAGAGAACTTTGCCTTCGTTCTTTATTATTCAGCCCCAACACTTAGGATATTTCCCGATAGCGAATCCTGTCGCGATACCCTAGCTACTGTTCACCGAACCTTATCTTCTCCGATTGCCGATGGTAGATAGCTCCGACCGAAGTAAGAGTGGTAGCGCTGGACTCCTCTTGCTAAGACGCTTCATTTGGTACTGCTTTTGGAAGCTTGCGTTATGTCAGTCCTCGTGCTCACATCAGAGACAAAGCACGCAAAAACATGTGGAAGCTACTAAAAAGCGGGTAAAATTTTTGATTTTGGACTGACAGAAAGATAACATAATTTAGTTGCAATACTCAAATATATCACAGTTTAAACCAACAAAGGGCTACAAGCCACAGAAATACATTACAGCATTAAACAAGCATCAAGTACCTGACAAAAACCACACCTGAATACAACAAAGCACAGGACATCCCCTGGCTAAGTACTGATACATATATATATACTGTACTAACTGGGACACTCTATCCACCTCCTGGGGCACCACCAGCTGGATTAAAACCACGACCAGCTGTAAACCCTGGAATACCTGAAAACAAACACAGGAAACAAACAAACCAAGCCCCAGAGGGACATGGGGTCAAACCCCAGTACGGAGAGCAACTGAAACAGCTAAAGAACAGCATAAGATAAAATGCAGATGCTATGCATGAGACACTGAACAACAGCTGAAAGCTTCAACCGAATAAAGGGATCCAAGGATCTCAAACACAGCTCAATGGGATCTGCAAATGAATGGTGGCCATTGGTGTGTGTACAAGCATATGGGAATTACCCGCTCGTCTTTACACCACACCCAAATACCAGATGCATCAAAAAACTCAACTTGTCATTGCCCAACCCATGAAATGTGGTAGTTAGCAACTCGGCGCATGAGGGATAACATATCCCAGCAGGGAGATGAGAGTGCGGTATTTCCGCTCGCCCTCGCATCCTGGTAAGAACAGAACAGCAACAATACAACAAGATAAGATACAACAGAGATCTTAAATGACGTGAATTAATGCATGTATGCATATAACAGCAGCTAGCATAAAACATATGCACAACAGCAATCACAACAGCAAGCATGCACGACCATTCACACAAACAGCAACCTCACAATTTATCCCACGCCATCTCCAAGATATAACAAGCTCAAATCCGTTCCTCGATATTCTGTGCAACAATTACTACAAACAGGGTCCCGAGAAATCTGGTACAAAACCTGCTAAACAACACGCATAATTCTCAGGGACGCTATCACAGAATACACGAACTGGGAGCTACTCTCAACCAGCGATAATCCTACCTATCTAACTCAACAGGAAGCTTAAACAAACGCTCGAGGTAAGATCTTAACAACAATTCGAAGTTCTACCTGCACACACGAACACACTGCCGAAGATAGCAACTTCGCGATCCTACTTCCAGCCTACCACAGCTTCGAAAAGGGGTATCAATCGAAAGAGAAAATCTCAAGGAGTGCAGCGCCATCTGTCTTGCTCAAAACAGAGACGGAAAATGACGGGAATCGACGGAGAAAAGCTACGGTGAACAGTGCTTAGGGTTCGAAACAAAAATTGGGAATAGGGGGAAATATTTGCTAAGTATCGGGGAACCAATAATAGAGAACGCAGCCAAGTCCTCTATTAAATACACTTCTCAACAGCTGACAGAAATAGGAACAGATTCCACCGACAAAAATCAGTCTTCATCGCTGTTATATCAACCAGCAGTTGAAATCTCGCATCAGCTTTTGCCTATCGCTAAACAGCGAACAACTAAACAAAACGACGTCGCCCGCTAGTCACTGCTGATCGCTAACCGACAACTGATCTTTCAAACAACGCTAAGGCTAAACGGCGTAGCACCAACTTAACCAAACGATGTCGCAGAGGGACACGTCATCTCTCTACCAACAGCTGATCAACAAACCAGCATCTGAATAAAACAAAGTACCAAATCTCTCAACAGCTGATGTCTATCCTAACCAACAGCTGGTACAAAGCGCTCCACTCATAACACTGTCGTTCCAACTTATCAAAACGACATAGTTTCGCTACCCGCTACAAAACACGCTAATGAAACCAACAGCTGGTTCATGTTCACAAAACGTCGTCGCTTCAGAATCCCTTAGCGCTCTCTGCTGATCATTGCAACTAAAAATACCAACAGCTGATCACTCGCAACAAGCTGGTCTCTCGACTGATTCCTACTACTACTGCTGATATCTTTCCAACTGCTGATTCCAACACTTAGGCAAATTCGATGGCTACGCCAAGCAAATCGACAAACAACTGATTGTGAAAACATAGGTCTCAGATCTCTCCCCCACTAAAACACGATTTCGTCCTCGAAATCAACAAGTCTAGGAACAACTCAACTAAACCCAAGAGTTCAAGATAACTGAGCAAACAACAAACAACAACTAGAGAAAAGAGCAACCGAAAACTAACGGCTACTGGAAAATCTGATACAACATCTATTCAAACAGATGCGGCCACTCACGCTGCATCTTCTCTTCCATCTCCCAGGTAGCTTCTTCCCTACCATGTTTGCTCCATTGCACCATTACCAAAGGAAATGGTTTTATTCCTCAACTGTTTCTCTTTTCTATCTAGAATTCGCAAGGGATACTCAACATAACTCAACGTCTGATCTAACTCAACCTCGTCAGTTCTCAGCACATGAGACGGATCTGGCTCGTACTTCCTCAACATGGAAACATGAAAGACATCATGTAGAAAAGACAATTCTGGTGGCAACAACAGCCGATACGCCAAAGGGCCAATCCTCTCAACTATTTCATACGGACCGACATAACGAGGAGCTAACTTTCCCTTGTGTCCAAAGCGCATAACACTGCGAAACGGAGAAACTTTAAGGAAAACGAGATCACCAACCTAAAACTCTAGAGGTCTACGCCTCCTATTTGCATAACTGGCTTGGCGATCCTGGGCAGCTTTCATCCGCTGACGAATCAGATCCACATGATCCTTCATCTGCTGCACAAACTCTGGGGAAGACAGCTGCTTCTCCCCCACTTCTTCCCAACAAACAGGCGATCTGCACTTCCTGCCATACAAAGCCTCAAACGGTGCCATTCCAATCGTCACTTGATAGCTGTTATTGTAAGAAAACTCAACCAAAGACAACGCATCTTGCTATCTACCACAAAAATCCATCCAGCTCTTAACATATCCTCCAACGTCTGGATAGTTCTCTCTGATTGACCATCTGTTTGGGGGTGATACGTTGTGCTCATAGCCAATCTGGTACCCAAAGATGCTTGTAAACTCTTCCAAAACCTGGAAGTAAACCTTGGATCTCGGTCTGAAATGATCGAAACAGGCACACCGTGAAATCTAACCACAAAATCCATGTACAGTTTCGCCATTTTATTCAAAGAGAACGTCATTCCATAGGGAATAAAATGTGCAGACTGCGAATCTGTCGATTACAACCCAAATCGCATAACAACCTCTGCTGGAACGAGGCAAATGCGTCACAAAATCCATCGCTATGTACTCCCAATTCCATTGGGGCACTTCCAAACTCTGCAAAAGACCACCAGGTCTCATCCTTTCAGCCTTAACCATCTGACAGTTCAAGCAACGAGCAACAAAACCAGCAACGTCACTCTTCAAAACAGCCCACCAGAAGTGCTGCTTCAACGCATGGTACATCTTCCGTGCACCAGGATGAACACTGTGTCTACTGCAATGACCTTCTCTAAGGATCTCCTCCAGAAGATCTATCAAGTTGGGCACAACCAACCGACCACGGAAACGCAAACAAGCATCGGACGAAACAGAATAGTCCTCAAGCTGTCCAGCCCTGACCTTCAACTTCAACTCGTGGATGGAAGGATCTGTTCTTTGAGCCGCTCTAATGCTCGAAATGATCTGTGGCTCAACTTGGAAAGAAGAAACCACAACATAATCCTCAGCCGGGTAAAACCTCCAACCCGTAGTGCTAAGATGCTCATAGTCCTTAGAAATATACAACGACGCAAGCATATTTTCTGGAGCCTTGCTGCTCAACGCATCAGCAACTACGTTCGCTTTCCCAGGCTGGTATTTGATCTCGCAATCAAAATACTTCAGCAGCTCCATCCACCTACGCTTTCTCATATTCAAATCAGGCTATGAAAACAGATACTACAAACTCTTGTGGTCCGAGTACACCACGAACTTCTCGCCATACAGATAGTGGCGCCAAATCTTCAACGCAAAGACCATAGCTGCTAGCTCCAAATCATGAACTGGTTATCGAGTCTCGTGAGGTTTCAGCTGCCGCGAAGAATACGCAATGACTCGACCATGCTGAATCAACACACAGCCCAATCCCTTGAGCGAAGCATCAGAACAAACAACGAAGCGACCTGAACCAGACGGCAAAGCCAACACAGACGCAGTAGTCAACTTCTCCTTGAGCAATTGAAAAGCATTCTCGCATTGCTCAGTCCAAACGAACCGCTTGTCTTTCTGAGTCAACTGAGTCATCGGCCTAGCTATACTAGAGAAACGCTCTATAAAACGACGATAATAGCCAGCCAGACCCAAGAAACTATACAGCTGCGAGTCTCTACAAACATCTAGAAGGAAAACTCTACAATAGATCCTTATGCTCCAAAGGAGTACTTCGAATACACCAAGATGTCGTCGATGAACACGATCACAGACTGATCTATAAATTCTCGGAAGACTCGGTTCATCGAATCCATGAAGACTGCAGGAGCATTGGTCAATCCGAAAGGCATTACCAGAAACTCAAAATGACCGTACCTGGTACGAAAAGCAGTCTTCGCAACATCTTGATCTCTAACTCTCAACTGATGGTACCCTGAACGTAGATCGATCTTCGAATATACAGCATAGCCTTGAAACTGGTCAAACAAGTCATTGATCCTCTGCAACGGGTACTTATTCTTAACAGTAACTTTGTTCAGCTGACGGAAGTCAATGCACATTCTCATGGTGCCATCCTTCTTCTTGACAAAAAAGATAGGCGCTCCACAAGGCGACATGCTAGGTCTGATAAAACCTTTCTCCAGCAAGTCATACAGTTGCACCTTGAGTTCTCCAACTCAGTAGGCGCTAACCGATATGGTGCACGTGAAATCGGAGCTGTGCCAGGAACAAACTCAATGCTAAAGTCAATCTCCCTCTTCGGAGGAAAACCAGGAATCTCCTCAGGAAACACATCAAGAAAATGACGCACCACTGGAACGTCGCTGAGCTGCACATGCGAAGAAGAAGATGCATCCAACGCATAAATCATAAAACCAGCGTTCTCCATCGACAACAAGCTGAACATCTCCATCGCTGAGACTAGAGGAATCTTCGACTGAGATTCAGCACAGAAATTCCATTTCTCGCCGGTCTGAGGCCTAAAACGCACGATCCCATGGAAACAATCCACGGAGGCCTTATAATTGGACAACACGTCCATTCCCACTATGCAGTCGAAATCCCACAGCAACGAATGAATAAAATTCGCTACTAGCACATGCTCACCAAACCTCAGAACGCCATTCAACATAACCTCTTGGGAGTACAAGCTCTCACCGCCAGGAGTAGAAACAATCACAACATCGTGCGGAGAAGTGGTATGCAGACCATGCTCGACCACAAATGCATCAGAAATAAACGAATGTGATGCGCCGGTGTCAAACAACACTCGTACAGGAAAATCAAAGACAAGGCATGTACCTGAAATCACCCTGCTCGGCGTCTCCTCCGCTTGCTCCCTAGTAATAGAGTTCGCTTGAGCATGTTGGGGTCCAGAGAAATGCGGATGAGATGACTGTCCGAAACGCGATGGAGCAGGAAACTGGAACGGTCTAAACTGCGTCTCTCCAACCCTAGGCTGCGGAAAATGAGGGAAACGACCCTTAGACGATCCTCCTCGACCCTGAGGTGGGGCTTCGGCTTGTTGCGATCCAGCTGACGGACACACTCTCGCGAAATGCCCATACTGACCACAGATATTACAAGAGCCATGCACACCAACGCACTGAGTCGACGGATTCTTGCCTCCACAGAAGCCACAAAACTCTGTCCTAAAACCACTGCTACTAGAGCTGCCAGAACCAGAAGAACCAGAACCAGACTTCTTCTTAAACTGATTGCCACGAGGTCGGAACCTCAGACGGCCAGACTGCTGAGCCAACTGCTGCTGCTGTTGCTGGGGTTGATGAGCTGACTGTGAAGACTGAGAAGACTGCACTCCCTGAACAACGGGACGACCACCCTGAGCACCCTGAGGTCTAGCACGCGACCTCCGGCTCCGAAGACCTTCTTCGATATCGATGGCATTGTCCACTGCATCAGCATAACTCTTCGGTTTGCTCGACAAAACCAAGTATACAATCTTCCTTCAAACCTCAATAACTTAAGTCTCTTGCCGTCTCCGACCACGCTACACTGTGGGACGATACGCCAAAACGAAGAAGAAAATACGATTCCGGGACGTACTCCTGTCTAAAGGCAACACAGAAACTATCCCAAGAAATCTCCACACCAACGCTCTGCACTCTTCCTCAGCTGGAAAGTCGCCAAACTCAACCGAAGCATATCGTCGTACTGAACACGATCGAACAAACCAATGATGTGCCGTAGCCACGAATCTGCATCCTCGCTAGACTCGTCACCATTGAAAATCTGGGGACTCATCCGTTGGAACCTAGCCATCACAATCTCCATGCTCTCCACACGGGTTGTCAAGTCATCGACTTCATCCTCCACTCGCCTACCGCGGCCACAGGAAGGGAAACTACGCTGATCCTCATTCTGACCTCCAGACTCGTCCTGAAACTTCCCTCTACCTCTACCCCTACGTCTAGGCGGCATCTCTCTACGAAGACACTAAATAGGATAAGATAACACAGAACAAGTACAGCATATATAGCACATATCACCACAATATGCAACACATGAATCACATAGTCAAGCACAAACAACACAAAACACTGTGCCCAGACTCAAGTGTGATCAAAGAAATCGAGCTTATCCCAACTTAAGCTTTGATACCAAAAATGTCAGGCCTCGTGCTCACATCAGAGACAAAATACGCAAAAACATGCGGAAGCTACTAAAAAGCGGGTAAATTTTTGCTTTTGGCCTGACAGAAAGATAACATAATTTAAAATAGTGCAATACTCAAAATATATCCCAGTTTAAACCAACAAAGGGCTACAAGCCACAGAAATACAGTACAGCATAAAACATGCATCAAGTACCTGACACAACCACAACTGAATACAACAAAGCACAGGGCATCCCCTAAAAGCACAGGGCATACCCCTGGCTAAGTACTGATACATATATATATACTATACTAACTGGGACACTCTATCTACCTCCTGGGGCACCACCAGCTGGATTAAAACAACGACCAGCTCTAAAAACCTGGAATACCTGAAAACAAACACAGGCAACAAACAAACCAAGCCCCAGAGGGACATGGGGTCCAATCCCACTACGGAGAGCAACTGAAACAACTAAAGAACAGCATAAGATAAAATGCAGATGCTATGCATGAGACACTGAACAACAGCGGAAGGCTTCAACCGAAGAAAGGGAGCCAAGGATCTCAAACACAGCTCAATGGGATCTGCAAATGAATGGTGGCCACTGGTGTGTGTACAAGCATATACCACACCAAATACCAGATGCATCAAACAACTCAACCTGCCGTTGCCCAACCCATGACCTGTGGTAGTTAACCACTCGGCGCATGAGGGATAACATATCCCAGCAGGGAGATGAGAGTGCGGTATTGCCGCTCGCCCTCGCATCCTGGTAAGAACATAACAGCAACAATACAACAAGATAAGATACAACAGAGATCTTAAATGACGTGAATTAATGCATGTATGCATATAACAGCAGCTAGCATAAAACATATGCACAAAAACAATCACAAAAGCAAGCATACACGGCCATTCACACAAACAGCAACCTCACAATTTATCCCACGCCATATCCAAGCTATAACAAGCTCAAATCCGTACCTCGATATTCTGTGCAACAATTACTACAAACGGGGTCCCGAGAAATCTGGTACAAAACCTGCTAAACAACACGCATAATTCTCAGGGACGCTATCACAGAATACACGAACTGGGAGCTACTCTCAACCAGCGATAATCCTACCTATCTAACTCAACAGGAAGCTTAAACAAACGCTCGAGGTAAGATCTTAACAATAATTCGAAGTTCTACCTGCACGACGAACACACTGCCGAAGATAGCAACTTCGCGATCCTACTTCCAGCCTACCACAGCTTCCAAAACGGGTATCAATCGAAAGAGCAACTCTCAAGGAGTGCAGTGCCATCGGTCTTGCTCAAAACAGAGACGGAAAATGATGAGAATCGATGGAGAAAAGCTACGGTGAACAGTGCTTAGGGTTCGAAACAAAAATTGGGAATCGGGGGAAATATTTGCTAAGTATCGGGGAACCAATATTAGAAAACAGCAGCCAAGTCCTCTATTAAATACACTTCTCAACAGCTGACAGAAGTAGGAACAGATTCCACCGACAAAAATCAGTCGTCATCGCTGTTATATCAACCAGTAGTTGAAATCTAGCATCTGCTTTTGCCTATCCCTAAAGCGAACAACTAAACAAAACGACGTCACCCGCTAGTCACTGTTGATCGCTAACCAACAGCTGATCTTTCAAACAACGCTAAGGCTAAATGGCGTCGCACCAACTTAACCAAACGACGTCGCAAAGGGACACGTCACCTCGCTACCAATAGCTGATCAACAAACCAGCAGCTGAATAAAACAATGCACCAAATCTCTCAACATATGATGTCTATCCTAACCAACAGCTGGTACAAAGTGCTCCACTCAAAACGCTGTCGTTCCAACTTATCAAAACGACATAGTTTCGCTACCCGCTACAAAACATGCTAACGAAACCAACAACTGGTTCATGTTCACAAAACGTCGTCGCATCAGAATCACTTAGTGCTCTCTGCTGATCATCGCAACTGAAATACCAACAGCTGATCACTCGCAACAGCTGGTCTCTCGCAACAGCGGGATACGCGCTAATACACCGACGACTGAAATCCACGTCAGCATTTCTGCTGTTTTCTACCAAGACAAAATGACTGAAATCTAACGAAGCACTGCTGCTCCAACTGATTCCTACTACTACTTCTGATATCTTTCCAACTGCTGATTCCAACACTTAGGCAAATTCGATGGCTATGCGAAGCACATCGACCAACACCTGATTGCGAAAACACAGGTCTCACACGTTAAGCTGGAGAGGTGTGCGAAGACATCTCCCTTCTGTAGTCTGTTATCATAAGCGTCGGATTTTGTCTGCCGTTGAGGTAGCTTTTTTGGGTAAGTGTTAATATCCTACCTTGTTCTTTTCTTAGAGCCTTCTGTTGTGTTAGAAGGGTAGGACAGATTTGGTTGAGCTCGTAGCTCCCAATTGTAGTGTGTGCTTTCGGTCCCTGAGTTAGCGTTGTGTTTTGCTTAGCAGGTTTCAGATCTGTGTTGCTCGGGACTTTGTTGTTGTAATTATAGCTCAGAAGAATTGAGGTACGAATGTGAGCTTGCTTTATAGCTTTGGATTGAGCATGACTGATTATGCTTGCTGCTGTGTATGCTTTGTTGCTGTTGTGAGTTGCTTTTATTGTGTTGTTATCTATAAGCTGTCATTGCATACACGCATTATTGCATATTAAGCTCAGATCTTGTTTAGCCGTGCCTATTGCATTGATCTGTGTGTACCGGGATGCCTGTTTTTAGGACGAGCGGGTAACTCCTGTATACCTCATCTCCCTATTGGGATCTGTTAGCCACTATGAGCGGAGTGGGTAGCTCCCACATCTCATGAGTTGGGCAACAGCGGGTTGAGCTGTGTTCTGCATCCGGTACCGTGTGCTGAGACGAGTGGGTAGCTCCCAGATACTCACACACCCCGTGGCCATTGTTGCTCTATTGATCTGATTCGTTCGTTGAGCAGCTATTGAGATCTTTTGGCTCCCTGCCTTCGGTTGTAGCCTCATCTCATGCATAGCATTTTCATATTGCTTGTTGCTTTCCATTAGCTGTTTTTCAGTTTCTCTCCGTACTGGGGTTTGACCCCATGTCCCTCTGGGGCTGGTTTGTTTGTTTGCCTGTTTGTTGTTCAGGTTACCATGGTTACTCAGCTGGTCGTGGAGTTGACCCGGCTGGTGGTGCCTCAGGAGGTGGTTAGAGTGTCCCAGTTAGTATAGTATATTATATCTATCAGTAGTGTTAGACGGGGGATGCCTGTGCTTTGTTGTATCCAGTGGTACTCAAGTTGTGACACCTGTGTTTTCGCAATCAGGTGTTGGTCGGGTTTGAACCAGCTGTTGGTTGATGTGCTTGGCGTAGTCATCGAATTTGCCTAAGTGTTGGAAATCAGCAGTAGTAGTAGGAATCAGCCGTTGAGTGATCGCGTCAGCTGTTGGTATTTTAGTCGTTGCGTTTTGGTAGTAAGCAGTAGCAGTGCTTCGTTAGATTTCAGTCGTTGGTGTATTAGCACGTATCCAGTTGTTGTGAGAGACCAGCTGTTGCAAGTGATCAGCTGTTGGTATTTTAGTGCGATGATCAGCAGAGAGCGCTAAGGGACTCTGAAGCGACGACGTTTTGTGAACAGGAACCAGCTGTTGGTTTCGTTAGCGTGTTTTGTAGCGGGTAGCGAAACTATGTCGTTTTGATAAGTTGGAACGATAGCGTTTTGAGTGGAGCGCTTTGTACCAGCAGTTGGTTATGATAGACATCAGCTGTTGAGAGATTTGGTACGTTGTTTTATTTAGCTGCTGGTTTGTTAATCAGCTGTTGGTAGCGAGGTGACGTGTCCCTCTGCGACGTCATTTAGTTATGTTGATGCGACGTTGTTTAGCCTTAGCGTTGTTTAAAAGATCAGCTGTTGGTTAGTGATCAGCAGTGACTAGCGGGCGACGTCGATTTGTTTAGTTGTTTGCTGTTTAGCGATAGGAAAAAGCTGATGGGAGATTTCAGCTGCTGGTTGGGAATATTAGTTGCGACAACTGTTTTTGTCGGTGGAATCTGTTCTTGCTTCTGTCAGCGGTTGAGGATTGTATTTAATTGAGGACTTAGCTGTTTTTCTCTATTATTTGTTTCCCCGACATTTAGAAATATTTCCTTCGTTTCCAAATCTTGTCGCGATACCCTCGTTACTGTTCACCGTAACCTTATCCGTCCTAAATTCAGGTGGTAGACAACTCCGACGAGAGTGAGAGTGGTAGCGTTGGACTCCTCTCGCTAAGGCGCTTCGTTCTATACCTCTTTAGAAGGATTTTGAGGAGCTGGAAGAGGATCGCAGGATCGCTAAGACATCTCCCTTGTGTAGTTTGTTAGCATAAGCGTCCCTGCCGTGCCCATAGTTTGTTGGGGTAAGTGAGAACTCTACCTTTAAGCTTTGTTAGAGCTTTCCGTTTAGTTAGGAAGGTAGATAAGCGCTGGTGGAGTTGTAGCTCCCAGCTGCTGTTGTTTCGTGTTTCGGCTTTTGAGCAGTAGCTTGTGTTGATTTAGCAGGTGACAGATCTGTGTTGCTCGGACTTCGTTGTAGCAGCTGTGTGTGTGGTATTTGTAGCTCAGAAGCTGGTGAGGTACGGATGTTGAGCTTGTATTACGGCTGGAATTGGCATGGATATTATGTGTTTGCTGTGTATGCATTGCATTGTTGTTTATGTACTGGTTTAGTTGTTGCATTGCATATGCATTATCATTTCCGTTAAGCTATTGCAGCCATGTCCTGTTGTTATTGCTGTTCTGTTCTTACCAAATTTTGAAAGCGAGCGGCAATACCGCACTCTCATCTCCCTGCTGGTATTTGTTAGCCACCATGCGCCGAGTGGTTAACTACCACAGTTCATGGTTTGGGCAACAGCAGGTTGAGTTGTTGATGCATCAGGTATTTCTGGTGTGGTGTAAAGATGAGCGGGTAATTCCCGTATGCTTGTACACACCAGTGGCCACTAATCTTTCTTCGCAGAATTTGTTATCAGCTGTGGTGCTGTGCTTGAATTCCTTGGCTCCTTGTTCAGTTGTAGCCTTCGTCTGTTGTACCGTTCTTCATGCATAGCATCTGCATCTTATCTTTTGCTATTCATTGCTATTTTATAGTTGCTCTCCGTACCGGGGTTTGACCCCGAGGTCCCTCTGGGGCTGTTGCGTTGTTTGCCTGTTTGTTTTCAGGAATCCCAGGTTTTACAGCTGGTCGTGGTTTTAACCCAGCTGGAGGTGCCCCATGAGGTTGTTAGAGTGTCCCAGTTATTTATATTAATTATATGCACTGGTATCACTGCGGGTGGGATGTCCCGGGTGATTTTAGATCTATATAGTTAGCAGTATTTCTGTACTTGTGTTGTATTCAGCCGTGTGGCAGTAGTTGTACTTGACTGGTTGTGGTGTTATGGATTTATAAAACTGGGATTATTTTGAGTATTGTTGTATTTTAAATTATGTTATCTTTCTGTCAGGCCAAAAGCAAAAATTTTAACCACTTTTTAGTTGCTTCCGCTTGTGTTTGCGTGGTTTTATTTTGATGTGAGCACGAGGCCTGACATAGGTGTTCTTGTATTTTGTTAAATGCTGTACTGTTGTACTGAGTGATTGTAAAATGGGATATTTTGAGTATTTTTGTATTTTAAATTATGTAATCTTTCAGTCAGGCCAAAAGAGAATATTTTAACCACTATTATATTGCTTCCGCAAGTGTTTGCGTGGTTTAACTCTGTGTTTGTGCACGAGGCCTGACAAGTGCTTTGGGAGCGATGCCGTTTAGTGTTTCAGACTTGAGTTAGGGGGATGACGTGTATTAGTTGGGAGTGTGTTTTCTGTGCGACGTCGTTTGGTTAAGTCCCACGTCTGTTTTGACGTAGTTTCCAGATCTGGAGTGGTACTCAGATCTGTGCTGGTTTCAGATGTGAACCCCGAGTTGTCGGTGGCTACTGTTCACCAGATGTGACTAGATTTAAGTTGTATTTAAGAGGACTTTGACCCTTCGTCCATTATTGTTTACCGAAACTTAGAAATATTTCTCGAAAGATAACTCTGTCGCGATACCCTAGCTACTGTTCACCGAACCTTATCTTCTTCGATTGCCGATGGTAGACAGCTCATACTGAAGTGAGAGTGGTAGCGCTGGACTCCTCTTGCTAAGGCGCTTCGTTTTGTACCATTTTAGAGGCTTGCGTTAAGCTGGAAGAGGATATAAGACATCTCCCTTTTGTAGTCTGTTAGCATAAGCATGGAATCGCTTCGGCCTTTCAGGTACCTTGTTGGATAAGTGTTAGTTCCTACCTTGTGCTTTGTTTAGAGCCGTTGATTGAGCTAGAGAGGTAGGATAGAGATGGATTGAGCTTGTAGCTCCCAGTTCGTAAGTTCTGTGTTGCTGTCCCTGAGCCTGCGTTGTGCTTTTGTTAACAGGTTTCAGATCTGGTTGCTCGGGACTTCGTTTGTGGTAATTATAGCTCAGTTTGAGGTTTGGATGTGAGCTTGTCTTACAAGTTGAATTTGGCATGAATATTATGTGTGCTGCTGTGTATGCCTCTGTGCTGTGTTGCTTGCCTCTGTTGTGTTATTGCTTGCAAGTTGTTGCATTGCACACACGCATTATTCATGTTGAACTCAGATCTTGCTGGTCTTGCCTTGTTGTATTGATCTGTGTGTACCAGGATGCTTGTTTAGAGGACGAGCGGGTAACTCCCGTATACCTCATCTCCCTGCTGGAATCTGTTAGCCACTATGAGCGGAGTGGGTAGCTCCCACATCTCATGAGTTGGCAACAGCAGGTTGAGCTGTGTTCTGCATCTGGTGTCGTGTGTTGAGATGAGTGGGTAGCTCTCATATACTCACACACCGTGGCCACTATCTTCCAGTTGATTGGATATCAGTTGTTGAGCAGTTCTTTGAGATCCTTTGGCTCCCTGTCTTCGGTTGTAGCCTTGTTCTCATGCATAGCATTCGCATTTTATCTATTGCTATTTAACTGTTGTTTTTCAGTTGCTCTCCGTACTGGGGTTTGACCCTGTGTCCCTCTGGGGCTGGTGTTTGTTTGCCTGTGTATGTTTTCTGGTTTCCACGGTTTCTCCGCGGGTCATGGAGTTGATCCAACTGGTAGTGCCCCGGGAGGTGGATAGAGTGTCCCAATTATATGTAGTAGATAAATATGAAGTTTTCGTTTTGTTGTTGGCTGAGGGTCACTCTATGTTGTATCGTTGTTTGGTATTGTAAAACTATTATTTTGAATATCAGTGTATTTTAAATTATGATTTCTGAGTCAGTCCAAAAGCGAAAATTTTAGCCACTATTTTAATTGCTTCCGCTACTGTGTTTTATGTGGTTTTACTATTATTGAGCACGAGGCTTGACAATGGTACACCATAAATGCTTCAGTTAATGCTTTTACTGAGGATTTACTTTGTCTACAGAATCCAGTTGCTTTTTAACCAAAAATGAAAATCTTCGACTGTCTCAAAAGTCTCTCCGTACATCATAACTTGTTCTGATCCTCATAAATGTTCGTCCAAGTTGTCTATTTTTATCTTCTAATAAGATCTGGACAGTGGCTTGTAGATAACAGGACAATCTGAAGCTCTAATCTGAAAATTAATAAGCTGAGAGCTGAAAGCTGTACGCGAGATCTGAATTGTTCTAAGAGCTGACCTTTTTCTAAACTGTTCGCTCTTCTTCAAATCTCTATTCTAATCTCTTACGCTCTGAATTGATCTACTACGCTCTTAGCTGATCTACGTTTCTGTATGAAAAGCTTATCAGCTTTGATCTGATCTACGATGCTCTGAGCTGATCTACGCATCTGAACTAATATAAGTTTCTGAACTGTTATAAGCTGTGCTTGAGCTGTTCTCGCCTCTAAACTGAATATTGTGCTCTGATCTGAATGTGTTCTTCCAAACTGATACTTGATCTTATCTGATTTCTCTAATCTGATCTTTAGTCCTGATCTGTTCTGTTCTGTTCGGGTTCTTGTATTTTGTTATCAACAAAACTTAGTAAATTTTATCCTTAACAATTTTCCCCTTTTTGGTGATGACAAAACTTATCAGTTTAGACTTGTAAGATTAACAAAATTTTCTCTTTTATATATCAAAGAATTTGCTAAGTACAAGAACTGAAAAAATATAAGATCCGATCCTCAAAAGTGAAATATATTTTTTTAGAACCATTTGCACCCACTATTGATGCTACTGTCTCCTTTTCTACTAACGTACTTTTACCCTTTTTGGCATCACCAGCTCTCGTATTGTGAGAATTATTTCAGCGAGCTGAGAGCTAAAGGAAGCAAGGCTAGAATTGACTTCAGGGGTTGATCTCTGGACCTCATCAAGTAGCTTGTGTCTTGTCAAAGTAAGCTTTGAAGAAATTTCAGCTTTGACTTTATATACCCACCTTATCAAATCCAGATAATGCTCTGTTGTTTGTTGATCTGTGTAACGTGTTAGTCACGTAGATCTTGAACACTGAGCTCTAGAGACGGCATTCATTGATCAAACTCGGATTTGAATTTGGTCAGAAGTTCTTGGGAATACAGCTGCTCGAGACTAAGGTTATGCACCAAGTTTTTAATCTGAGTAGCTGTATGGCTAAACAGCGGAGCTCTGGATGATTCTTCAAAACTTAGATCTGGTCGCGCAGGCTGTACTTCTTCAAATAAAATCTCAGCAGATACAGACGATGTAGAAGATTGAGATGATTCAGATTTATCATCCTCCTCAAAGAAATAACCAAAGTTTTCAACACTCTAGCCACGCTGAGCAGTATCAAAAACTGAAGAAGGCACTATCTATGTACTCTGAACTGAAGAATAAATAACCAAATATGTACATCTATTTAATGCAGGTCTCAAAGAACTGGAAGCCAAAAATTGTACAATCTCTTCAAGAATTCGTACCCACTGCTGTTGAAAATAGCAGGGTAAGGTATTCTCAAAACAGAATTCTGGCGTTGAAGAATGAAGAAACAGATTAGGGCTAGAGTGTGAATAAACGGTGTGCGAGCTACAACCTGCTGAGAGGGCCTTTGCAGTTGGCAGCTCTAACCTTACAGGTAGCGGGTCAGTCCCTTGCTGAATCATCCAAAAGCCTTTTGAAAAAGTAAGAGACCTCACCCAGCTCGTAGAAGTGCAACTTGGTTAAAACTGATAATGCAATGAAAACTCTTCCTTATCTGAACTAGAGAATAGCGCCGATGTCCCTGGCAACGTTCACACAAGCTGTTGCTGCCTCCTAAGCCTAAGATACGCTAATACTATGATCTGATGGGATTCAGCGAGCATCTCTAACACCATAAGATCAATACACGTGTACGGAGTGCCAGGAACGAAATATGCCTCCTTGCTACCAAAAACTTCCTAATCCACAACTCTCTGTATTTCGCCTGTACAAGAACACTCCTATCTACAATTGTCTGGAAAGAATCCATCTCGACCCATCTCAGAAACTTGTCCTCCTTAGCTGCAATTTCTAAGATGGTCGTCATCGATGAGAGCTGACTGATCCTCAAAGACTTTCTAAACTGTACAAGCTTTGTAAAAACTGTCTCTGATATGTACTAAAAATTCTACATCTGCAAAAATGAGATCAATTATTTCCTTCATTGGGTTTCCTTGAGTAACCATGACCAAAACCTACTTCCCTTTCTGTCAGGCCCGGTGCACAATACAGAGATTAACCACGTAATCAACAACTATGGAAGCATTTAAAAAGTGGTTAAAATTTTTCATTTTGGCCTGACTTGGAAAAACATAATTTAAAAAAAGACACTTATATTCAAAATATTGGTTTTACAACAACCCAAAAGCTGAATAGCAGTAGCTACATAAAACAAATACAAGCATCGAGTAGCCCAAGACAATAAACTCTCAAATCATCAATAGAACGTCAACACGGGACATTCCCCGGCGACGACTCTACTACATAATTATACAATATAGATAACTGGGACACTCTATCCACCTCTCGGGGCACCGCCAGCTGAGTCATCTCCACGACCAGCTGAGAAACCTGGGTAACCTGAACAACACACAAACAACCAAAACAACCAGCCCCAAAGGGACAGGGGTCAAACCCCAGTACGGAGAGCAATACGAACAGCTAAAATATAGCAACAGATATAAATTCACGTGCTATGCATGAGATAACAGAATGCAAAGCCAACAGGCTAAAAACGAATGAAGAAGCCAAAGGAGCTGAAGGACCAGCTCAGCAGCTGTCAATCATCGAACAAAGGATAGTGGCCACAAAGCATGTGAGAGCGTGGTAGCTATCCACTCGTCTCAACACACTGTACCAGAGCATAAACCAGATCACTCAACCTGTTGTTGCCAAAGCTCATGAGAGCGTGCTAGCTAACCACTCGTCTCATAGCGGCTAACAACTAACCCAGCAAAGAGATTAGGAGCACGGTAATGCCGCTCGTCCTCAATAACAGAACCTGGTACACGGGTTAGCTCAACAACAAACGGGTAACAGATATGAGATCAACATGAAAGATGCGTGTAATTCCCAGAAACTTTGAGATCCACAATTTTAAAGGTTAAAGGATTGAGGGATCCATTTGTAGTACTATTGTTAATCAGCTTGCATATAGTTAATTTTCAGATTTGAGACACGGTTGCAAAAGCTGTCCAGCCGGTCCATAGAAGCCGATTTATTTCCTCTTTTAAATAAAATGGTTCAGTTTACATTTAAGTTATTGTTAAAATTGAGTAGCACTTTTTAAGCATTTTTAGCACTTTTGAAAGAAAACGTGTTCCATTTATTAGATTTAAGATTTCATATAAAAGCTGTTGAATAACTTCAAACCGTTTTCATTCTCAAATATTACACTTTTCACAAGTAGTTCTCTCTGCAAGAAAACCGAAAAAAGGTTTTCAAAACTTTTCACAGGAAGTGAACGGGTTGTGTGTTGATCCAGTCTAGAAACGCTTGCTGTAATCGTTGTATCAGGAAAAGGCAAGTAAACTCTGTTTCTTGCTACACTCTTGAAAGCATATATTGTTTCTGTTGCATGTGTGTGTGCATTTTTAAAGGTTTGAGAACTGTTTTTGATGTTCTTCAAACTCAAATTTTAAGTTACGATGTTTTATGAAGAAAGTATGTGTTTGCTGAGATTTTGATTCAGAAAAGTGTTGTTAGAAAATGTTTAATGATGTTCGTTCAATTTATTCCTCAGTTTTCTGGGCTATTTTTCAAAGCAGCTCACAAGAATCTTACGTGATTTTCTTCCAGTAGTTCACAAGCAGCTTACGAGTAGCTTGGTCATTCTTGTTTCTAGAAATTTTCCTTAGATATTTTCGATTTCTTCAGACTAAGGAAATCTTCTAAGCTATGATTTTTTGATATAAGATCGCAACCTGTTTTCCCAGAGCTGTTTATTGTTTGTGATATGTTTTCGTTCTCTGAACTGTTTTATGTTGATATCTGATTTCGTAATCTGAGTTGAGTTGACCTTGTTTGACCAGTGTAATCTGAACTGTTTATTTAAGTCATGTTGACTTTTCCTAATCTGAGTTGATCAAACAACCAAGATCTTAGTTTTTTTAACTGGTACGCTTGCGTCCTGTTTATGCTCCGAGCTGACTCCAATTTTCTTATTCGATTGAAATCCCACGAACTCTCAATAGTTTACGAACACCATTAGAGTTTTAAAAACAGCAAATCATACTTGACAGAAGAAAGAAAAGATAGTACAGACAAATTTAAAGAAAGAAAAATGTTTAAGAGATATTGGCATAGATAACAGATGATCTATATGGAAAGGGTGAGGACGTTGGCTGACGAACCAGTGTGCCCCTTTCAAATCGAAACGGATCATATTGTTGTTGACGAACTACATATCCTTCAATTATGATAGATGGGATTTATTGTCAGGCCTCGTGCTAACAACAGAGTAAAATCATACAAACACATGCGGAAACTATTAAAAAGTGGGTAAAATTTTCGCTTTTGGCCTGAAGGTTTAAAACAATATAATTTAAAATACAACAATACTTAAAATAATCCCAGTTTAAAAACAATCAACAACGGTTACAACAAAATAACCAAACAGCACAGAAAATGGCATCCCCTGGCTCACAACCAGTTACAATAGCCTAAGCATCACCCGGGACATCCCACCCAAAAGGTGATACCAGTGCATATAAATAATATACATAGCTGGGACACTCTAACCACCTCCTGGGGCACCTCCAGCTGGGTTAAACCCACGACCAGCTGTAAAAACCTGGGTTCTCTGAAAACAACACAACAAGGAAAACAACCAAGCCCCAGAGGGACATGGGGTCAAACCCCAGTACGGAGAGCAACAATAAACAGCAGTAAACAGCATGAATAAAATACAGATGCTATGCATGAAATGAGGGACAAATGCCAAAGGCTACAACCAAGGAAGGGAGCCAAAGAACGCAATGCATAGCTCAATGAAGTCTGCAATAGAGTATATGTGGCCACGGTGAGTGCAGGGTATGTGGGAGCTACCCACTCGGCCCTACTCGCCCACCAATACCAGATGCATAAATCGCTCGACCTGCCGTTGCCCAACCTATGAACTGTGATAGTTAGCCACTCGGCGCATAGGGGCTAACAGTTAGACACTCGGCGCATAGGGGCTAACACATCCCAGTAGGGAGATGAGAGTGCGGAATCACCGCTCGCCCTCGCATCCTGGTAAAACAATAGAGCAACAACAACGAACGATGGCTGCAAAAGCTGAAATGAGATGATAATTCGTGTATGCTATGCAACATAATGACAAGCATATATCATATGCACAAACAGCAATATCAACAGCAAGTATACACCACATAATTCACGGCCATCTCACAGAACAGTAGCCTCACAGGGCCATCATACACTGCAGCCAACAAATAGCCATCTCACAAATTATCCAAGCCATAAACCTGCTGATTTACAAGCTCCAAATCCGTACCTTAAAAGGAATCCCGAGAAACCTGGTAGCAAACCTGCTAAACACGAAGCATAATTCTCAGGGATGCTAACAGAAGCTCACGGCTGGGAGCTATGCTCAACCAACGCAAAAACTACCAATACAACTAACACGAAGCTTAATTCTAGGCAAGGAACCAGATCTCATCATCAAATCGAAAAGCTACCTGAACGCACAATCACACGGTCGAAAGACAGTAGCTTCGCGATCCACAACCAGCCAACTACAGCCTCCAAAAGTAGTATGGAATGAAATAGCTTCTCAAGAGGAGTCCAACGCTACCTCGCACGTACCAAACGTGGCCGGAAATGACGGGAATTCGCTGGAGAAACTCACGGTGAACAGTAACCTAGGGTTCGAAGCGAAGAACAAAAATCGGGAGAATATTTCGCTAAGTACGGAAATCCAATAATCCAATCGAAGACCAAGTCTTCCTATATATATACACATCTCAACTTCTGATAACATATCCCAACGACAAAACCAGTCGATACTCGCTAATATACAACCAGCGGATGCAAAGCAAACCAACTGCTGAATCTCTTAAACAACGCGAGCAAAAGGGTGTCGCATCTACTTAACTAAACGACGCCGCACAGCTTACTTCATCGTATCTGCCATCAGCTGGTCACCCAAACCAGCGACTGGATTCCTCACATAACGTGTGAGGCTCTCTGCTCACAATTAATCCTCTAATCTTAATCAGTGGGTTATTAATTTAAACTAAACAAGTTTAATAAATCTAAGCTGGTTCAGACAAAAGTTCTTAAAAAAAAAAATTTCAACCAGCAGAAGAAAAAAGGGTTCAGCTTGTATCGAAAATAGTATTCATTTATACGAATGCTTCATGGTCCATAGAGATTACAAACGAAGTTCACTAGTACACGCTTATGTCTTATATACAAAACCAGACTTGAGCAACCTAAGACCAACTGTCCAAACATCTAGACTATCAGCTGGTGTTTATTCTTCTTGCTGCTGATCCAGCGTCTAGGTAGTTATCTCTCGCTACCCGTGGTTGCTCCCCACTAGTTCTTTCTTCCTGTTGTCATGCACACATACAAAACAAAACAACAGCCGGATAAACTCCGGTGAGAATCATCTCAGTATAATCAGCAGGTATAATAATAAAAGTAGAATGCACAACAGTTCATCAACTGTAAAACAATTGCAAAATGTAATGAAATGATTCTAGTTCTCTTCTTCGATCTCAGAATTGATTCCATATCAGTTCGACGCCATCAAGATTCGTATCCGATCTTGACATGAACATTCATCTATCGAAAGAATTCACTCTTATTTATAGACAACGATCTCTGTATTTCTGCAGCATTTCCAACGTGTTCAATTCGAGTTCCACGTGTCATGCTGAGTATTCAAACAGGATATACTCCCACCGCTTCGAAAGTGGATAACGGTAAACAGATTCCTCAACTGCTGTTGATCTTCCTAAGTTGCTATTTGAATATCATTCTCTTGTTCTTCAGTAGAAGCAACAACCAGCAGTAACAACCAGTCGCAACAATAATTCAGTCGCAACACTTCGAAATTCAAAACGATGTCGTTATTAATCTCAACGACGTCGTAACGTGTCCTCGGCTGGTATTACTTCGATTAAACGAAACCAGCAGCTGGTCGCTCTAATAATCCAACGACTGATTTCGCAACATTATTCGAAACGGAATCGTATCAAGATTTCCTGTTTTATAATCATAACGGTGTCGCATTGATCCCTCGACGGAGTAACCAGCAGATACAACAATCCATCGACTGATCACTAATGCATACAAAACGACATCGTAGCGAGATTCCTGGTTATAAGTCAAAACGATGTCGCATTGCTCTGGAACCATTCTCACCTCGACTGGTTTGCGTTTATTACCAAAACGACAATGTCGCACCTACGTCATCATCAACCAGCCGATACATCAATAACCAGCAGGTACATAAACCAGCAGATGCATAAGGAACTCTTGCTGCTGATTCCTCGTGTAGTAACCAACACGTGGCGCTTTCTCATTGACCCATGTATTCGCGCGTCTGCTTCCAGCTGTAACCAAGAATAATGCTTCACGCTTCAACTGAATTTCAAAATTCAACCAGTCGCGAGCTACAGTAACCTGCTGCCGATTTTATCAAGTCGCTTCGCCTGGTTACTTCGTCTGGTTCTCACACTTAGCGCGATTTAATGATACACAGTTCCTTAATCACCCAACACTTCCAGAAGAAATCCGAGCTCATAATCAAACTTCATCAATTCTTAAATGTCGGAATGCTAAACTAATCCTCTTCTTAATGATTCCAGGCATTACGTAACGCAACATATCTTTGCAGCTGGTACCAGACGCGACATCAAAACTCAGAATTTCCACTAAGTAAAACGACATAGTTTCGCACACGTCATCAAATCTGTTGAACTACACAAATGCAATGGCTGGTCCCCTTAGCGCTAACCAAAACGACGTCGCCTTCAATAATCCAAACGACAACGTTTTATGCCCACTACAGGAACTTGCTGCTAACAGATATCACCCAGCAGATACCTCACAAAACGTCGCCGTTTTGAAGTTCCTTACCGCTCTCTGCTGAAATCCACGTAAGCGTTGCTGCTGGCATATCCTACCCAACGACTGGTTACTCAACGCAAAACGACGACGTATTGACTTCCCGCGATACAAATACGCATTGCGACTGGTTTTCACTACCGACCAGCTTTCACCATAAAACCATCTTTCACCACAAAATACCCAAAAATACGAAAACTTCCAAAAATTGTTCTAAACGTGAGATCTGACCCGAAAATGCAAACCAAACTCTCAAACAGAGATCTGAACCACCAGAAATCCCTAAAAACCGATTAATCCAACCAAATCAATCGTATACAATTCCAGGTCTCACATTTCTCCCTCACTAAAAAAGATTTTGTCCTCGAAATCAAACACAACAATTCCGAAACAACACAGAAACTGAAACTAAAAACTGAAATTCGCCTAACACAAGGCCAAGAGTTCAAGATAACTGAGCAAACATTTAACAACAACTAGGGAAGAATTACAACCAAAAGCTACAACGGCTGGAAATTTATCTCAACAGCTACTCAAAAAGATGCGGCCACTCGCGCTGCATATTTTCTTCCAGCTCCCAAGTAGCTTTTTCCCTGCCATGTTTGCTCCACTGCACCATCACCAACGGAATGGTTTTATTCCTCAATTGTTTCTCTTTTCTGCCAAGGATCTGCAAGGGATATTCCTGGTAACTCAACGTCTGATCTAGCTCAACCTCATCGGTTCTAAGCACATGAGACGGATCTGGCTCATACTTCCTCAACATGGAAATATGAAAGACATCATGTAGAGAAGACAATTCCGGAGGCAACAACAGCCTGTACGCCAAAGGGCCAATCCTCTCAACAATTTCATAGGGTCCGAAATAACGAGGGGCTAACTTTCCCTTGTGTCCAAAGTGCATGACACTGCGAAACGGAGAAACTTTGAGAAATACTTGATCACCAACCTGAAACTAGAGAGGTCGACGCCTCGTATTAGCATAACTGGCTTGGCGATCTTGGGCAGCTTTCATCCGCTGTCTAATAAGATCCACGTGATCTTTCATTTGCTGCACAAAGTATGGGGCAGATAGCTGCTTTTCCCCCACTTCTTCCCAACATACAGGCGATCTGCACTTCCTGCCGTACAAAGCCTCAAACGGCGCCATGCAAATCGTCACTTGGTAGCTGTTATTGTACGAAAATTCCACCAAAGACAACGCGTCCTGCCAGCTACCACCAAAATCCAACACAACAGCTCGCAACATATCCTCCAACGTTTGGATAGTTTGCTCTGATTGGCCATCTGTTTGAGGGTGGTACGCTGTGCTCATAGCCAACCTAGTACCCAAAACTGTCTGCAAATTCTTCCAAAACCTGGAAGTAAACCTTGGATCTCGGTCTGAGACGATCGAAACAGGCACACCATGCAATCTAACCACAAAATCGATGTACAGTTTCGCCATTTTCTTCAACGAGAAAGTCATACCATAGGGAATGAAATGTGCAGACTTCGAAAAACGGTCGATAACCACACAAATAGCATCGCATCCTCTGCTGGAACGAGGCAGATGCATCACAAAATCCATATCTATGTGGAATGACCACCAGGTCTCATCCTTTCGGCTTTTACAATCTGACAATTTAAACAACGAACAATGAACTCAGCAACGTCACTCTTCAGGCCAGCCCACCAGAAGTGCGGCTTCAACGCATGGTACATCTTCAGTGCACCAGGATGAACACTATGTCTGCTACAGTGCGCTTCTCGAAGGATCTCCTCCTTCAAATCAATGAGGTTAGGCACAACCAACCTGCCACGAAACCTCAAACACCCATCGGACGAAACAGAATAGTCCTCAAGTTCGCCAGCCCTGACCTTCAACTTCAACTCGTGGATGGAAGGATCAGTCCTTTGAGCTGCTCGAATATTAGAAACAATCTGCGGCTCCACTTGGAAAGAAGAAACCACCACACAATCATCAGCCAGGTAGAATCTCCAACCCGTAGTGTTAAGATGCTCCCGATCCTTAGAGATGTACAACGACGCAAGCATCTCACTAGCCTTCCTGCTCAAAGCATCGGCCACTACGTTCGATTTCCCAGGCTGATACTTGATCTCGCAATCAAAGTCCTTTAGCAGCTCCATCCAACGACGTTGTCTCATGTTCAATTCCGGCTGCGAAAACATATACTGAAAACTTTTGTGGTCCGAGTACATCACAAATTGCTCGCCATATAGGTAGTGACGCCAAATCTTCAGCGCAAAAACCACCGCTGCAAGCTCCAAATCGTGGACTGGATATCGAGTCTCGTGCGGTTTCAACTGCCGCGAGGCATACACAATAACTCGACCATTCTGCATCAACACACAGCCCAATCCATTGAGCGAAGCGTCAGAACAAACAACAAAACCACCTGATCCGGCCGGCAGAGCCAACACAGGTGCAGTAGTCAGTTTCTCCTTGAGCAATTGAAACACATTCTCACATTGCTCCGTCCAACAAAACCACCTGATCCGGCCGGCAGAGCCAACACAGGTGCAGTAGTCAGTTTCTCCTTGAGCAATTGAAACACATTCTCACATTGCTCCGTCCACACAAAACGCTTGTCCTTCTGAGTTAATTGAGTCATCGGCTTTGCTATTCTAGAGAATCCTTCAATGAAACGACGATAATAGCCAGACAGACCCAAGAAACTATGAATCTCGGATACATTCTTGGGACGCTCCCAGTTCAACACAGCATCAACGTTGCTGGGATCCACCGAAATCCCCTCGGCTGAAATAACATGACCCAAGAATACGACACGATCCAGCCAAAACTCACACTTGGAGAATTTAGCATACAACTGCTGGTCTCTCAACGTCTGAAGGACAATACGCAAATGCTCCTTATGCTCCAAAGGAGTCTTCGAATAGACTAAGATATCGTCGATGAACACGATCACAAACTGATCAATATACTCACGGTAAACTCGGTTCATCAGATCCATAAAGACTGCAGGAGCATTGGTTAGCCCAAACGGCATAACCAGGAATTCAAAATGTCCATACCTTGTACGGAACGCAGTCTTTGCGACATCCTGATCTCTTACTCTCAGCTGATGGTACCCCGAAAGCAAATCAATCATCGAATACACCGCATAACCTTGCAGTTGATCAAACAGATCATCGATCCTGGGTAGAGGGTACTTGTTCTTGACAGTGGCTTTATTCAACTGGCGAAAATCAATGCACATCCGCATTGAGCCATCTTTCTTCTTCACAAACAATATGGGCTCTCCCCACGGTGACATACTAGGTCGAATAAAGCCCTTCTCCAGAAAATCGTCCAACTGCACCTTGAGTTCTCTCAACTCCACAGGCGCCAAACGAAACGATGCTCGAGAAATCGGATCTGTGCCAGGCACCAGCTCTATGCTGAAGTCAATTTCCCGCCTCGGAGGGAAACCAGGAATCTCCTCCAGAAACACATCGGGAAAGAGTCGCACCACGGGAACGTCACTGAGCTGCACACGAGAAGAAGACGACGCATCCAGAGCGTAGATCATAAAGCCAGCAATCCCCAAGGACAACAAACTAAACATCTCCATCGCTAAGACCAACGGGATCTTCGATCGAGAATCCTGGCCGTATAAGTCCCACTTCTCGCAAGACAAAGGCCTAAAGCGCACAATCCCATGAAAACAATCCACGGAGGCTCTATAGTTGGACAGCACATCCATCCCAACTATGCAATATAAATCCCACAACATCAAACGGATCAAGTTTGTTATCAGATCATGCTCACCAAACCTCAACACGCCATCTAACAAAACCTCCTGGGAGAACAGGCTCACACCTCCAGGGGTAGAAACAGAAACGGCATCGCGCAAAGGAATGGTACAAAGACCATGCTCAACAACAAACAAATCAGATATGAATGAATGCGATGCACCGGTGTCAAACAACACACGCACAGGAAAATCAAAAACAAGGCAAGTACCTGCGATCATCCTGCTCGGCGTCTCCTCGGCCTGCTCCCTCGTGATGGCGTTGACCTGAGCATGCTGGGGTCCAGAGCAGAAAGGCTGAGACGACTGCCCGAATCGCGACGGACCAGGCTGCTGGAACGGCCTGAACTGAGTCTCTCCAATCCTGGGCTGCGGAAACTGAGGGGAACGGCCCTTAGACTGACCTCCACGGCCCTGAGACGGGGCAGCGGCCTGCTGCGATCCTGCCGACGGACACACCCTAGAGTAATGCCCAAACTGACCACAGATATGGCAAGAGCCCTGAACACCAACTCACTGAGTCGACGAATGCTTCCCGCCACAAAAACCACAAAACTCAGCCCGATAACCACTGATACTCGAGCTACCTGAACCAGAAGAGCCAGAACCCGACTTCTTCTTGAACTGCTGACCTCGGGGTCGAAACCTCTGACGGCCAGACTGCTGCGCCACCTGCGGCTGATGCTGCTGGGGCTGATGGGCTGACTGGGAAGACTTAGATATTGCGCCCTCCTCAATGTCGATGGCATTATCCACTGCCTCAGCATACGTCTTGGGTTTGCTGGCCAGCACCATCTGATAAAGTTCCTCATTCAAGCCCTCAAGAAATCGAGTCTGCTTGGCCCTCTACCGGCCAGCGACGTGCGGAACATACGCCAACAAGGAAGAAAACATCCGAGCATACTCCCTCGTAGTCATGGAGCCCTGCTCCAAATGATCGAACTCCCGCTCCCGGGCGTTCACATAAGACTCGGGCACATACTCCTGCCGGAAGGTAGTACAAAAACTATCCCAAGAAATCCCAACGCCGGTCTCCAACAAAGTACTCGAAGCACCTCGCCACCAGCGTTCTGCAGCCTTCCTAAGCAAGAGGGTCACTAGACTCAACCGAAGATCATCATCCTACTGAACCCGATCAAAAAGACCAACAATATTCCGGAGCCACGAATCTGCATCCTCACTGGACTCGTCACCATTAAAGACCGGAGGGTTCATCCGCTGAAACCTCGCTATAACCACATCCATCCTCTCCACAGGAGTCGGTGCATCATCAACTTCCTCCTCCTCGATATTCCTACTACGATTACGACTAGGAGCACTACGCCGATCCTCGTTATATCCTGCCGATTCCTCAAACTGCCCCCTACCTCTACCACGACGTCTAGGCGGCATCTACGAAGGCACTTAACAGGATAAGGCAACAGAGAATAGATATATCATAGATATCACAACAAAATGCAGCACATAATCACATAGGTCAAGCACATGCATACACGACACTGTGCCTAGACTCAAGTGTGATCATAGAAATCGAGCTTATCCCAGCTTAAGCTCTGATATCCAAAATGTCAGACCTCGTGCTCACAACAGAGTAAAATCATACAAACACATGCGGAAACTATTAAAAAGTGGGTAAAATTTTTGCTTTTGGCCTGACGGTTTAAAACAATATAATTCAAAATACAACAATACTTAAAATAATCCCAATTTTAAAACAACCAACAACGGTTACAACAAAATAACCAAACAGAACAGAAAATGGCATCCCCTGGCTCACAGCCAGTTACAATAGCCTAAGCATCACCCGGGACATCCCACCCAAAAGGTGATACCAGTGCATATAATAATATACATAGCTGGGACACTCTAACCACCTCCTGGGGCACCTCCAACTGGGTTAAACCCACGACCAGCTGTAAAACCTGGGTTCCATAAAAACAACACAACAAGGAAAACAACCAAGCCCCAGAGGGACATGGGGTCAAACCCCAATATGGAGAGCAACTATAAACAGCAGTAAACAGCATGAATAAAATGCAGATGCTATGCATGAAATGAGGGACAACTGCCAAAGGCTACAACCAAGGAAGGGAGCCAAAGAACGCAATGCATAGCTCAAAGAACGCAATGTGGGAGCTACCCACTCGGCCCTACTCGCCCACCAATACCAGATGCATCAATCACTCGACCTACCGTTGCCCAACCTATGAACTGTGGTACTTAGCCACTCGGCGCATAGGGGCTAACACATCCCAGCAGGGAGATGAGAGTGCGGAATCACCGCTCTCCCTTGAATCCTGGTAAAACAATAGAGCAACAACAACGAACGATGGCTGAAAAAGCTGAAATGAGATGATAATGCGTGTATTCAACATGCTGGAATGACAAGAATATATCATATGCACAAACAGCAATATCAACAGCAAGTATACACCACATAATTCACGGCCATCTCACAGAACAGTAGCCTCACAGGGCCATCATACACTGCAGCCAACAAATAGCCATCTCACAAATTATCCAAGCCATAAACCTGCTGATTCACAAGCTCCAAATCCGTACCTTAAAAGGAATCCCAAGAAATCTGGTAGCAAACCTGCTAAACAACGAAGCATAATTCTCAGGGATGCTAACAGAAGCTCACGGCTTTGAGCTACGCTCAAACAACGCAAAAACTACCAATACAACTAACAGGAAGCTTAATTCTAGGCTAGGAACCAGATCTCATCATCAAATCGAAAAGCTACCTGAACGCACAATCACAAGACCGAAAGACAGTAGCTTCGCGATCCACAACCAGCCAACTACAGCCTCCAAAAGTAGTATGGAATGAAAGAGCTTCTCAAGAGGAGTCCAACGCTACCTCGCACGTACCAAACGGTGTCCAGAAACGACGGGAATTCGTCGGAGAAACTCACGGTGAACAGTAACCTAGGGTTCGAAGCGAAGAACAACAATCGGGATAATATTTCGCTAAGTACGGAAATCAAATAATCCAATCGAAGACCAAGTCTTCCTATATATATACACATCTCAACTGCTGATAACAGATCCCACCGACAAAACCAGTCGATACTCGTTAATATACAACCAGCAGATGCAAAGCAAACCAACTGCTGAAACTCTTAAACAACGCTGGCAAAACGGTGTCGCATCGACTTAACTAAACGACGCCGCACAGCTTACGTCATCGTATCTGCCATCAGCTGGTCACCCAAACCAGCGACTGGATTCCTCACACAACGTAACATATCTTTGCAGCTGGTACCAGACGCGACATCAAAACGCAGCGTTTCCACTAAGTAAAACGACATAGTTTCGCACACGTCATCAAATCTGTCGAACTACCCAAATGCAACGGCTGGTCCCCTTAACGCTAACCAAAACGACGTCTCCTTCATTAATCCAAACGACAGCGTTTGATGCCCGCTACAGGAACTTGCTGCTAACAGATATCACCCAGCAGATACCTCACAAAACGTCGCGGTTTTGAAGTTCCTTACCGCCCTCTGCTGAAATCCACATAAGCGTTGCTGCTGGCAGATCCTACCCAACGACTGGTTACTCAATGCAAAACGACAACGTATTGACTTCCCGCGATACAAATACGCATTGCGACTGGTTTTCACTACCGACCAGCTTTCACCATAAAACCAGCTTTCACCACAAAATACCCAAAAATACGAAAACTTCCAAAAATTGTTCTAAACGTGAGATCTGACCCAAAAATGCAAACCAAACTCTCAAACAGAGATCTGAACCACCACAACTCCCTAAAAACCGATTAATCCAACCAAATCAATCGTATACAATTCCAGGTCTCACATTTGTTCCCAGTTCCTGATATCATATGAAGTTTGATCAAACAATCTTGACCTGTGTACAAGTGTATAAGTCATATTTCGATTAATAATGAGAACAGAGCACAGGGTGATTTATAATCACGAGTGTGAGAAATGTTTAAAATTCTTCCTTCTAAAGGCAAGAAAATGTTTCAAAGCTTTCAGACACGGGCAGTTATGCTTTCCTAGTTTTACAATTTACTGATTATAGTATTTTAGATTACAATATTCTATCGTTCAGCTTTGAATTTCAGTACCGATAAAGATATTGTTCTATTTGCATTGCCTGTTTTTTCTATTTCAGGTTTACTTGTTGAGCCCCTAGACTCACTAGTTTCTTGAGTACAGATGATGAATAGTAGGGAGCTGGATGATGTATGCTGGAACAGACCGTAGGTGTTTATCATGGACAATAGTTCCGTTCTAATTTTATTTCATTCTGTTTTGTTTTATAGAATTTTAGTAATTGTTTTTGAACACATCGCAGATTACAAATTCCTTGTTTTGATGTAATCTAGACATTGATGTTACCTTCGAACGTTGTAAACATTCCGCGCACTTATATGAACATATCTGTTTTACAGTTCTAAGAACCAAATTTCTGTTCTTATGCAATTCAATCCAGAAATTTGTATGATGTTTGTTTTGAACCACGAATAAAACTTTTAGTATTCTTCAATTCGAACCCCAAAACTTATTAATTCAAGATAGAAAAAGTTCAGTCGTTACAATTGGTATCAGGGCATGGTCTTTGAGATAAGCACTGTCCCAGTCTGAGAAAGTTCACGCCAGCCGCTTCTATCATCTTGTGAGTTTTATTTCATGTACTAGCATTTAGTAAACTCTTTGTAATGCCCAGAAACTTTGAGATCCACAATTTTAAAGTTTAAAGGGTTGAGGGATCTATTTGTATTACTATTGTTAATCAGCTTGCATATAGTTAATTTTTCAGATTTGAGACACGGTTTCAAAAGCTGGTCAGCCGGTCCAGACAAGCCGATTTATTCCTCTTTTAAATAAAATGGTTCGGTTTACATTTTAGTTATTGTTAAAATTGAGTAGCACTTTTAAGCATTTTTAGCACTTTTGAAAGAAAACGTGTTCCATTTATTAGACTTAAGATTTCATATAAAAGTTATTGAAACACTTCATACCATTTTCATTCTCAAATATTACACTTTTCACAAGCGGTGCTCTCTGCAAGAAAATCGAACAAAGTTTTCAAAACTTTTCACAGGAAGTGAACGGTTGTGTGTTGATCCAGGCTAGAAACGCTTGATGTAATAGTTGTACCAGGAAAAGGCAAGTAAACTCTGTTTCTTGCTACACTCTTGAAAGCATATATTGTTTCTGTTGCATGTTTGTATGCATTTTTAAAGGTTTGAGAACTATTTTTGATGTTCTTCAAACGCAGATTTTAAGTTACGATGTTTTATGAAGAGAGTATGTATTTGCTGAGATTTTGATTCAGAAGAGTTGTTAGAAAATGTTTTATGATGTTCGTTCATTTCTTCCGGAGTTTTCTGGGATATTCTTCAAAGCAGCTCACCAGAAGCTTACTTGATTTTCTTCCAGTAGTTCACAAGCAGCTTACGAGTAGCTTGGTCATTCTTGTTTCTAGAAATTTTCCTTATATATTTTCGATTTCTTCAGACTAAGGAAATCTTCTAAGCTAAGATATTTTGATATAAGATCGCAACCTGTTTTCCCAGAGCTGTTTGTTGTTCGTGATCTGTTTTCGTTCTCTGAACTGTTTTATGTTGATATCTGATTTCGTTATCTGAGCTGAGTTGATCTTGTTTGACCAGCGTAATCTGAACTGTTCATTTAATTCATGTTGACTTTCCCTAATCTGAGTTGACCAAACATCCCAGATCTTAGTTTCTGTTTTAACTTGTACGCTTGCGTCATGTTCATGCTCCGAGCTGACTCCAATTTTTTTATTCGATTGAAATCCCACGAACTATCAATAGTTTACGAACACCATTACAGTTTTAAAAGCAGCGAATCATACTTGATAGAAGAAAGAAAAGATAGTACAGACAGATTTAAAGAAAGAAAAATGTTTAAGAGATATTGGCATAGATAACAGATGGTCTATATGGAAAGGGTGAGGACGTTGGATGACGAACCAGTGTGCCCCTTTCAAATCGGAAGGGATCATGTTGTTGTTGACGAACTCATACCCTTCAATTGCGATAGATGGGATTTGTTCCCAGTTCCTGATATCATATGACAGTTTTGTCAGGCCTCGTGCACAAACACAGAGTTTAACCACGCAAACGCAAAGCGGAAGCAATAAAATAGTGGCTAAAATTTTCGTTTTGGCCTGACTGAAGGATACATAATGTAAAATACTGTAATACTCAAAATATCCCAGTAATTAAAATAACTCAGTACAACAGTACAGCATTCATCAGTACAACAGTACAGCATTCAACAGATACAAGCACTACAAGAAACAACTGAAATACAATAAAGCACAGGGCATCTCCCGACTAACAGTGCTTATATATATATGCTATACGCTAACTGGGACACTCTAACCACCTCCTGGGGAACCTCCAGCTGGGTCTACTCCACGACCAGCCGAGTAACCATGATAACCTGAAAACACATACACAGGCAAACAACACCAGCCCTAGAGGGACACGGGGTCAAACCCCAGTACGGAGAGCAATATAAAACAACTAACGGAAAGCAACAAGTAATATGCAGATGCTTTGCATAAACAACTGAGCACAACAGAAGGCTACGACCAACGGCAGGGAGCCAGAATCTCGAAGGCAACTCAAAGCTGATCACTGATCAAGACAGATAGCAATGGATAACAGTTAACAGTGGCCACGGGGTGTGTGAGTATATGGGAGCTACCCACTCATCTCAACACATGGCACCAGATGCAACGCATGGCTCAACCTGCTGTTGCCCAACTCATGAGGTGTGGGAGCTACCCACTCCGCCCATAGTTGCTAACAGATCCAAGCAGGGAGATGGGGTACGGGAGTTACCCGCTCAGCCTCAACAGCATCCTGGTACGCTCAGAGCAATAAACAAGGCACGGCCATAACAGATCCGAGCTCAAGAGATAAATGCGTGTATGCAACAGATGCAATGTTCAACACATAATCATATACAATACGCAAAGCATACGCAACAGCAAGCATAATCACCCATGCTCAATCCAAAGCTGTGTAACAAGCTCACATCCGTACCTCAAGTCTTCTGTGCTACAATTACTACAACAGGGTCCCGAGCAACACAGATCTCACACCTGCTAAGCCAAATACAGATACTAACTCAGGGACAGTAACACAGAAACCACGAATTGGGAGCTACAATCTCAACCCAAGTCTGTCCTACCCTTCTAACACAACAGAAGGCTCTAAACAAAGCACAAGGTAGAATATTTAACACTTACCCAACGAGTTACCTCGACGGCGAACGAAATCCGACGCTTATGCTAACAGACTACACAAGGGAGATGTCTTCGCACACCTCACCAGCTTCAAGCAAACGTCCAAAAGCAGTACCAAACGAAGCGTCTCAGCAAGAGGAGTCCAACACTACCACTCTCACTTCAATCGGAGCTATATACCGCCGACAATCGAAGAAGATAAGGTTCGGTGAACAGTAGCTAGGGTATCGCGATGGAGTTTGCTATCGGGAAATATTCTAAGTGTCGGGAAATAATAATAAAGAACAAAGGCAAAGTAATCTATATACTCAAGTCTGTCCATGCTTGCTGAACATATCCCACCGACAACTTAAGGTACAAAGCTGATATTCCTGTTCGGATCTGAATCTCTCAACAGATCTCTCTACAGCAAACATATCTCTACTAACCGAAACGACATCACACATGTCCACTATCGCAACTGGACACGTCACCCGCTACTCAGATCTGAATCGCTAGCGCAAAAGGAATATGAAACCCAAAATGGTGTCGCTCTCTACACACTCAGATCTCTCTCTCGAATATGAAGACCAACGCTACTCACTTTTGAGTCTCGCCCGCTCAATCAAAACGCTTTCGTTCCAACTAATCCAAACGACGTAGTTTAGCTACTCGCTTCTGAAACAAGCTAGAGCACTCTCTTATGCTCAGCGAGAACAGATTCAACCACGACTGCGAACACAATCACTAAACGATGATCAACGATCACCACTACACAGATCCCGCGAAAAACTCTAACTCTCTAGATCTATTCCAAGGACTTATACAAATCCCGATAGCTTCTCCAAGCATATCGACTCAAAGATGGACACCCAGACTCGTTCGCTCAAATCTGAATCCAATAAAACCTGATTAATTAACTCAATTAATCTCATCAGCTTTCGGGTCTGACATCTCTCCCCCACTAAAACAGGATTTCGTCCTCGAAATCAAACAGCTCTAAGAGTTCAAGATAACTGGGGAAATAAACATAAGCAAACATCTACCTGGAAATAACAAAGAACTAATTACTGGAATCTGATACAACACTCGTTCAAACAGATGAGGCCACTCAGGCTGCATCTTTTCTTCCAGTTCCCAAGTAGCTTCGTCTCTACCATGTTTGCTCCACTGGACCATCACCAAAGGAATGGTCTTATTCCTCAGCTGTTTCTCTTTTCTATCCAAGATCTGCAAGGGATATTCAACATAACTCAAAGTTCTATCTAGCTCCACCTCATCATTTCTCAACACATGCGAGGGATCTGGCTCATATTTCCTCAACATCGAAACTTTAAACACATCATGTAAGGAGGACAAATCTGGTGGCAACAGCAAACGATATGCCAAAGGGCCAATCCTATCAGCTATCTCATAAGGACCAACATAACGAGAAGCTAACTTTCCCTTGAGACCAAATCTCATAACACTGCGAAAAGGAGAAACCTTAAGGAAAACTAGATCACCAACCTCAAATTCTAAAGGCCTACGCCTCTTATTCGCATAACTTTCTTGGCGATATTGTGCAGCTTTCATTCGCTGGCGAATTAGATCCACTTGATCTCTCATCTGCTGCACAAATCTTCCCAACATATTGGCGATCTGCACTTCCTGCCATACAAAGCTTCAAATGGTGCCGTTCCAATTGTGACCTGATAGCTGTTATTGTTGGAAAACTCAACCAAAGATAACGAGTCTTGCCAGCTACCACTAAAATCCATCACAACAGCTCTTAACATATCCTCTAAAATCTAGATAGTCCTCTCATATTGGCCATCTATCTGGGGGTGATACGCTGTACTCATAGCCAATCTAGTACCCAAAGCTGTTTGCAAACTCTTCAAAACCTTGAAGTAAACCTCGGATCACGATCTCAGACAATCGAAACTGGCACATCATGCAACCTCACTATCTGGGGGTGATACGCTGTACTCATAGCCAATCTAGTACCCAAAGCTGTTTGCAAACTCTTCCAAAACCTTGAAGTAAACCTCGGATCACGATCTCAGACAATCGAAACTGGCACATCATGCAACCTCACTACGAAATCTATATACAGCTTCGCCATCTTCTTCAAAGAATAGGTCATACTATAGGGAATGAAGTGCGCAGACTTCGACAATATGTCTATCACAACCCAAACCGCATCACAACCTCTGCTAGAACGAGGCAAATACGTGACAAAATCCATAGCTATGTGCTCCCAATTCCATTGGGGAATCTCTAAGCTTTGCAACAAACCACCAGGTCTCATCCTCTCAGCCTTGACTTGCTGACAATTCATGCAACGGGCTACAAAACAGCAACATCACTCTTCAAACCTGCCCACCAGTAATGCTGCTTCAAGGCATGATACATCTTCCTTGCACCAGGATGGACACTAAGTCTACTGCAATGCGCTTCTCTCAAGATATCCTCCTTCAAATCTATCAGATTTGGCACATACAGCCTGCTACGAAATCTCAAACACCCATATGATGAAACAGAGTAGTCCTCCAATTGACCAGATCTCACCTTAAGCTTCAACTCATGGATGGATGGATCATTCCTCTGAGCTGCCTTAATACTAGCAACAAGCTGTGGCTCAACTTGAAAAGAAGACACCACAACATAATCCTCACCTGGGTAAAACCTCCAACCAGTAGTGCTTAGATGCTCGTGGACCTTCGAAATCTGCATCGAAGCCAGCATCGCCACTTGAGCTTTTCTGCTCAATGCATCAGCAACTACATTCACTTTCCCAGGCTGATATTTGATCTCACAATCAAAATCCTTAAGCAGCTCCATCCACCTACGCTGTCTCATGTTCAAATCTGACTGAGAAAACAGATACTGCAGACTCTTGTGGTCGGAGTACACCACAAATTGCTCACCATATAGGTAGTGACGCCAAATATTCAAAGCAAAAACCACTCTGACTGAGAAAACAGATACTGCAGACTCTTGTGGTCGGAGTACACCACAAATTGCTCACCATATAGGTAGTGACGCCAAATATTCAAAGCAAAAACCACTGCTGCCAACTCCAAATCATGAATTGGGTAACGAGTCTCATGCGGTTTCAACTGACGAGAAGCATACGCAATGACTCGACCATTCTGCATCAACACACAACCCAATCCTTTCAAGGAAGTATCTGCACAAACTACAAAACCACCTGAACCACACGGCAAAGCCAACACAGGCGTTGTAGTTAGCTTCTCCTTGAGCAATTGAAAACTATTCTCGCATTGCTCAGTTCACACAAACCTCTTGTCTTTCTGAGTCAACTGCGTCATCAGCTTAGCTATACTAGAGAATCCCTCTATAAAACGTCTATAAGCCAAACCCAAGAAACTACGAATCTTAGAAACAATCTTGGGACGATCCCAGTTAATCGCAGCCTCTACATTACTGGGATCCACAGAAATACCATCGACTAAAATCACATGACCCAGAAACACAACTCGGTCTAACCAAAACTCGCAATTGGAGAACTTAGCATACAGTTGCGAGTCTCGAAGCGTATGAAGAACCAACTTCAAATGCTCTTTGTGCTGCATCAGAGTGTTATATTACACCAAAATTTCATCGGTAATACAATCACAAACTGATCGATGAACTCTCTAAAGACTCTATTAATCAAGTCCATGAAAACTGCGTGAGCATTCGTCGAACCAAAAGGCATAAGTAGAAACTCATAATGCCCATACCTCGTATGAAATGCAGTCTTCTCAACATCCTGCTCACGGATGCGCAACCGATGGTACCCCAAAGGAAGATCGATCTTAGAAAACACAGCTGAACCTTGAAGCTCACCAAACAAGTCATAGATCCTAGGCAAAGGATACTTATTCTTCACTGTCACCTCATTCAACTGTCTAAAGTCGATACACATCCTCATCGACCCGTCCTTCTTCTTAACAAACAAGATAGGCGCTCCGGACATGCTAGGCCTAATGAAACCCTTCTCCAGAAAATCACTAAGCTGAACCTTAAGCTCCCTCAACTCAGCAGGCGCTAAACAATATGGAGCTTTCGAAATCGGGGTTGTACCAGGTACCAACTCAATGCTGAAGTCTATCTCCCTTCTCGGAGGAAAACCAGGAATCTTCTCCGGAAACACATCCGGGAAATGTCAAACCACGGGAACCCTACTAAGCTCTACGCTCGAAAAAGAAGACGCATCTAAGGCATAGATCATAAAACCAGCATTCTCTAGCGACAACAGGCTAAACATTTCCATAGCGGAAACTAAAGGAATCTTCGACTGGGAATCTTGACCGTAGAAATTCCACTTCTCGCCAGACTGGGCCTAAATCTCACAACTCCATGGAAACAATCCACAGTGGCCCTATAGCTAGACAACACGTCCATTCCCACTATACAATCGAAATCCCACATCACTATCCTGATCAGGTTGGCTAACAACACACTCTCGCCAAACCTAAGAACGCCATTCAACAAAATCTCTTGGGAGAACAGGCTTGCGCCAGCAGTAGTCGCTACAGACACAACATCACACAACGTAGTGGTATTCAAACCATGATCAACCACAAATGCTTCAGCAATAAACGAATATGATGCTTCTGTATCAAACAACACACGCGCAGGAACAAAGACAAAGCAAGTACCTGTGATAACTCCTCCGGCTGGCGTGCCATCCGTTTGCTCCCTAGTCATGGCATTCACCTGGGCAAACTGAGGTCCTGAAAACTGAGGATGGGAAGACTGTCCAAATCGTGAAGGATCAGTCTGCTGAAACGGCCTAAATTGAGGCTACCTTAACCTCTGCTGCTGGGATGGAAAAGAACGACCTCTAGATGATCCACCTCGACCCTGCAGTGGAGCGGCGGTATGCTGAGATCCAGACAAAGGACACACTCTCGCAAAGTGTCCGTACTGACCACGGACGTTGCACGAACCTTGCACCCCTACACACTACGCTGTAGGATGCCTTCCTCCACACTGACCACAAAACTCAACTTTGGAACTACTACCACTGCTCGAACTACTCGAGCCAGAAGAACTCGAACCAGACTTCTTCTTAAACTGACGACCACGAGGCCTAAACCTCTGGTGTCCGGGCTGCTGAGCTACCTGCTGCTGGGGTGGCTGAGACAAGTGCACTGACTGCGAAGGTTGCACCCCCGGAACCACGGGACGACTACCTTGCACTCCTTGCGGCCTAACACACGACCGACGGTTCTGCAGTCCTTCCTCGATGTCTATAGCCCTGTCCACCGCTTTTGCATAGCTCGCCGGTGAATCCGCCAACACAAAAGAATACAGCTCTTCATTGAGCCCCTCCAGAAACTTGTTCCTCTTCGCCTTCTCTCGGCCAGCAACATGCGGAGCATACGCAAGAAGAGAAGAAAATCTCCGGGCATAATCTCCCACGGACAAAGATCCCTGCACCAGGTTATCAAACTCTCGCTCCCTGGCGTTCAAAAAGGATTCCGGAACGTACTTCTAACAAAAGGCAGTACAAAATCTACTCCACGAAATCCCTACACCTGTCTCCTCCAGAGTCCTCGAAGCACCTCTCCACCAACGCTCGGCACTTCTCCTCAACTGAAACTTAGCCATACTCAGACTACGCTCATCGTCATACCTGACATGATCAAACAACCCGGTAATATACTGCAAACAGGACTCAGCATCGGAACTAGGCTCATCACCATTGAACGTCTGAGGGTTCATCCACTGAAACCTTGCCATCACCAGTTCGATAACGTCCACACGGGCTGCCAGCACATCTACCTCCAAGTCAACCTGTCTATCGCGTCCACGACGAGGAACACTACACTGCACTTCCTCGTTCTGACATTCGGACTTTTCCTGAAACTGCCCTCTACCTCTACCCCTACGTCTAGGCGGCATCTAGAAGGCACTAAGAGGGTAAGGTCACGCAACAATAGATATATCACATAGCACATAAAATCACATAGTCAAGCACATGCAACAAGCAACACTGTGCCTAGACTCAAGAGTGATCAAAAGAAATCGAGCTTATCCCAGCTTAAGCTCTGATACCAAAAATGTCAGGCCTCGTGCACAAAAACAGAGTTTAACCACGCAAACACATAGCGGAAGCAATAAAATAGTGGCTAAATTTTCGGTTTGGCCTGACTGAATGATACATAATGTAAAATACTATAATACTCAAAATATCCCAGTAATTAAAATAACTCAGTACAATAGTACAACATTCAACAGATACAAGCACTACAGGAAACAACTGAAATACAATAAAGCACAGGCATCCCCCGGCTAACAGTGCTTATACATATATGCTATACGCTAACTAGGACAATCTAAGCACCTCCTGGGGCACCTCCAGCTGGGTCTACTCCAAGACCAGCCGAGTAACCATGATAACCTGAAAACACATACACAGGCAAACAACACCAGCCCCAGAGGGACACAGGGTCAAACCCCAGTACGGAGAGCAATATAAAACAGCTAACGGAAAGCAACAAGTAATATGCAGATGCTATGCATGAACAGCTGAGCACAACAGAAGGCTACAACCAACGGCAGGGAGCCAGAATCTCGAAGGCAACTCAAAGCTGATCACTGATCAAGACAGAGAGCAACGGATAACTGTTAACAGTGGTCACGGGGTGTGTGAGTATATGGGAGCTATCCACTCGTCTCAACACACGGCACCAGATGCAACGCATGGCTCAACCTGTTGTTGCCCAACTCATGAGGTGTGGGAGCTACCCACTCTGCCCATAGTGGCTAACAGATCCCAGCAGGGAGATGAGGTACGGGAGTTACCCGCTCAGCCTCAACAGCATCCTGGTACGCTCAGAGCAATAAACGAGGCACGGCTATAATAGATCTAAGCTCAAGAGATAAATGCGTGTATGCAACAGATGCAATGTTCAACACATAATCATATACAATACGCAAAGCATACAGAACAACAAGCATAATAACCCATACTCATTCCAAAGGTGTGAAACAAGCTCACATCCGTACCTCAAGTATTCTGTGCTACAATTACTATAACGGGGTCCCGAGCAACACAGATCTCACACATGCTAAGCCAAATACAGATACTAACTCAGGGACAGTAACACAGAAACCACGAATTGGGAGCTACAAGCTCAACCTAAGTTTGTCCTACCCTTCTAACACAACAGAAGGATCTAAACAAAGCACAAGGTGGGATCTTTAACACTTACCCAACGAGTTACCTCGATGGAAAACGAAATCCGATGTTTATGCTAACAGACTACACAAGCGAGATTTCTTTGCACACCTCACCAGCTTCAAGAAAGTGTCCAAAAGCAATACCAAAAGAAGCGTCTCAGCAAGAGGAGTCCAACGCTACCACTCTCACTTCAATCGGAGAGAAGATAAGGTTCGGTGAACAGTAGCTAGGGTATCGCGATGGAGTTCTCTATCGGGAAATATTCTAAGTGTCGGGAAAAAATAATAAAGAACAAAGGCAAAGTCGTCTATATAATCAAGTCTATCCATGCTTGCTGAACAGATACCACCGAAAACTTAAGGTACAAAGTTGATATTCCCGCTCGGATCTGAATCTCTCAACAGATCTCTCTACAGCAAACAGATCTCGACTAACTCAAACAACGTCGCACAAGTCCACTATCGCAACTGGACACGTCACCCGCTACTCAGATCTGAATCACTAGCGCAAAAGGATATGAAACCCAAACGGCATCGCTCTCTACACACTCAGATCTCTCTCTCGAATCTGAAGCCAAAGCTACTCACTTCTGAGTCTCGCCCGCTCAATCAAAACACTGTCATTCCAACTAATCCAAACGACGTAGTTTAGCTACTCACTGCTGAAACAAGCTAGCACACTCTCTTCTGCTCAGCGATAACATATTCCACCATGACTGCTGAACACAATAGCGATGATCAACGCTCACCACTACACAGATCCCGCGACAAAACTCTAACTCTCTAGATCTGTTCCAAGGACTTATACAAAACCCGATAGCTTCTCCAAGAATATCGACTTAAAGCTGGACATCTAGACTCGTTCGATCAAATCTGAATCCAGCAAAACCCGATTAACTAACTCAATTAATCCTTCTAAAATTTCGGGTCTCACATCTCTATTTCAGATTACAATATTCTATCGTTCAGCTTTGAACTTCAGTACCGATAAAGATATTGTTCTGTTTGCATTGCCTGTTTTTGCTATTTCAGATTTACTTGTTGAGCCCCTAGGCTCACTAGTTTTCTTGAGTGCAGGTGATGAATAGTAGGAAGCTGGATGATGTAAGCTGGAACAGACTTGAGGTGTTTATCATGGACAATAGTTCCGTTCTGTTTTTAGTTCATTCTGTTTTGTTGTATAGAATTTTAGTAATAGTTTTTGAACACATCGCAAATTAAAAATTCCTTGTTTTGATGTAATCTGGACAAAGATGTTACCTTCGAACGTTGTAAATATTCCGCGAACTTATTTGAACAGATCAGTTTTCCAGTTCTAAGAACCAAATTTCTTTCTTCAGTCCAGAAATTTGTATGATGATTGTTTTGAACCACGAATAAAACTTTTAGTATCCTTCAATTCGAACCCCAAAACTTATTAATTCAAGATAGAAAAAGTTCAGTCGTTGAAATTGGTATCAGAGCATGGTCCTTGAGATAAACATTGTCCCAGTCTGGGAAAGTTCACGCCAGTCTCTTCTATCATCTTGTGAGTTTTATTTCATGTACTAGCATTTAGTAAACTCTCTGTAACGCCCAGAAACTTTGAGATCCACAATTTTAAAGTTTAAAGGATTGAGGGATCTATTTGTAATACTATTGTTAATCAGCTTGCATATAGTTAATTTTTCAGATTTGAGACACGGTTGCAAAACCTGGCCAGCCGGTCCAGACAAGCCGATTTATTTCCTCTTTTAAATAAAATGGTTCGGTTTACATTTTAGTTATTGTTAAAAATGAGAAGCACTTTTTAAGCATTTTTAGCACTTTTGAAAGAAAACGTGTTCCATTTATTAGACTTAAGATTTCATATAAAAGTTGTTGAAACACTTCATACCATTTTCATTCTCAAATATTACACTTTTCACAAGCGGTGCTCTCTGCAATAAAATCGAACAAAGTTGTCAGGCCTCGTGCTCACAACAGAGTAAAAACCCAAACACATGCGGAAGCTTAACAAAAAGTGGGTAATTTGTTTTTTTTTTTGCTTTTAGGCCCGACGGTTTAAAGTATATAATTTAAAGTAGAAAAATACTCAAAATAAGTTCCCAGTTTACAACCCAACAAAAGCAAGTATAGCATCAATACAAATAAAAGTATCAGACTCCACATCAGAATACAACAACGAAGCACAGGGCATCTCCCCGGCTACTAGACTGATACATACATATATGCTATACGCTACTGGGACACTCAACCACCTCCTGGGGCACCGCCAGCAGGGTTACCTCCTCGACCAGCTGTATGACCTGGACAACACAACAGGCAACAAACAAACCAAACCCCAGAGGGACATGGGGTCAAACCCCAGTACGAAGAGCAACTATAAATCAGCAGTAAACAGCAAGAATAAAATGCAGATGCTATGCATGAGATGCTGGACAACAACGAATGGCTCCAATCGAAAAGGAAGTCAAGGAACACAATGCTCAGCTCAACTGAATCTGCAACAACTGTGGCCACTAGGTGTGTTCCAAGTGTGGTAATGATCCACTCGCCGGGACACAACACCCGAATACCAGATGCATCAATCAACTCGACCTGCGGTTGCTCAACCTATGAACTGTGGTAGTTAACCACTCGGCGCATAGGGGCTAACATATCCCCGCAGGGAAGATGAGAGTGCGGTATTCCCGCTCGCCCTCGCATCCTGGTAAGAAACAAAGCAAGAACAACGATACGATGGCAATAAAGCTGGAATGAGATGCAAATGCGTGTATGCACATGCTGGAATAACAAGCATATCAACATATGCGAAAGCAATAGCAACATCAGCAAGTACATAACACCTAACACACGTCCATCTCATAAATCGGCAGCCTCAACAGGCAATTAAACACACTAGCCAGCAAGCCATCTCACAATTCATTCAAGCCGTCACCTTGCTTCAATTATAAGCTCAATCCGTACCTCAATTTCCTCAAGGAACGTAGCAAATCACAGCCTGCACAATCTGTCAAAATACACGGTACACAGATTTCAAGGAAAAACAACCAATATCACTGCCAACCACTACAATTCACGGCAGGAAATATATAAACACAAACTAGCCTTCAACCCTACCCAACCAACTAACAGGAAGCTTAAAACAACGCCAAGAACATGATCCCAACGTAAAATCGAAAGGCTACTTGCAACCACGCAACGCGCGAATAACAACAGCAACTTCGTGCTTTCGATCCAGCCAACTATAGCTTCCAAAATGGGTACGAGCTTAAAGAGATCTCCAAGAGGAGTCCAACGCTATCTTGAACGTGAAAAATGGTGGCCGAAAACGACGGGAAAGTCACCTGAAAGTTCACGGTGAACAGTGCCAAGGGTTTGAAGAAACAGAGAACGAAGGTTGAGAGAAATTGCTAAGTATGGAATCTGGTTTCTCAATAATTGAAGGACAACGCTCCAATTTTATACACGCATGAAATCTGCTTAAAAGCCCACCGACAAAACAGATTTCTCAAGCCAACCACAACGCTTGCACTAACACACGGTGAAATCTGGAACAAAACAGATCTCTCCTCTAGAGCTCACTAAACGGCGTCGCACCAAAATACCGCAGAGAATTCTGCTTATGTAAGCAAGTCTGGTCACTACACTAGTCGCGCGCAACACAACGGGAGAAATCTGCATACGTCATCAAGTCTGGTCCAACACTACGCTACAACACCTCCCGTTCCACGTCAGCGAATCTGAACACTAAACTCAAACGCTGGAAACACGCTACAGGAGAGTTGACCAGCGTTGACATCTGTTTTCAACAATCCAACCAGACTTCATGCATGCGACAGATCTCTCAAGCGCAAGGCTTACGTCATCCACACAACGCATTCCAGCGACGCTGACGTCATAAAATCTGCTACCAGATTTCACCACAAGATCTCTCAAACCAGCAACGCTTATGTCATCCATGCTACACAAACACGTGATGCTGATGTCATCAAATCTGCTACCAGATTTCACCGAAATTCGAAAATATCAAAATTTCCATAATTGTTCCAAATGTGATTTCCGACCCGAAAATGCATCCCAAACATTCAAAATGAAATCTGAATCACCAGAAATCACTAAAACCCGATTAATTCAACAATTAATCCTTATACAATTTCCAGGTCTCACATTTCTCCCCCACTAAAAAGGATTTCGTCCTCGAAATCACAACAATTCAAATACCAAAAAACAGCAGCAAGATACAAAACAGGAACTCGCCCAAACAGCCCAAGAGTTCAAGATAACTGAGCAAACAATTAACGACAACTAGGGAAGAAATACAAGCAAAATCTACAACCTACTGGAAAATATAGCCCAACGGCTACTCAAACAGATGCGGCCACTCGCGCTGCATCTTTTCTTCCAGCTCCCAAGTAGCTTCTTCCCTTCCATGTTTGCTCCACTGCACCATTACCAAAGGAATGGTCTTATTCCTCAACTGTTTCTCTTTTCTGCCAAGGATTTGCAAGGGGTATTCCTGATAGCTCAACGACTGATCTAGCTCTACCTCGTCAGTTCCAAGCACATGAGGCTCGTATTTCCTCAACATCGACACATGAAACACATCGTGAAGAGAGGACAACTCTGACGGCAACAACAACCGATACGCTAAAGGGCCAATCCTCTCGACAATCTCATACGTACCAACGTAACGAGGGGCTAACTTTCCCTTGCGTCCAAAGCGCATAACACTGCGAAACGGAGAAACCTTGAGAAA
>KQ988646.1:360924-397615 GCA_001598015.1 Dorcoceras hygrometricum
AAATATGCAGCACGTAGTCACATAAGTCAAGCACATGCAACGCACAACACTGTGCCTAGACTCAAGTGTGATCAATGAAATTGAGCTTATCCCAGCTTAAGCTCTGATACCAGAAATGTCAGGCCTCATGCTCACAACAGAGTAAAATCCAAACACATGCGGACAAAAAGTGGGTAAAATTTTTGCTTTTAGGCCCGAGGGTTTAAAACATATAATTTAAGATAGGACGATACTTAAAATAAGTTCCCAGTTTACAAACCAACTGATACCAAAAATGTCAGGCCTCGTGCTCTAAATAGAGTAAAAACCCAAACAAATGCGGAAGCTTATCAAAAAGTGGGTAAAATTTTTGCTTTTAGGCCCGAGGGTTTAAAACATATAATTTAAGATAGGACGATACTTAAAATAAGTTCCCAGTTTACAAACCAACAAAAGAAAGTATAGCATCAATACAAATAAAAGTATCAGACTCCACATCAGAATAAAACAACGAAGCACAGGGCATCTCCCCGGCTACTAGACTGATACATACATATATGCTATACGCTACTGGGACACTCAACCACCTCCTGGGGCACCGCCAGCTGGGTTACCTCCTCGACCAGCTGTATGACCTGGACAACACAACAGGAAACAAACAAACCAAGCCCCAGAGGGACATGGGGTCAAACCCCAGTACGAAGAGCAACTATAAATCAGCAGTAAACAGCAAGAATAAAATGCAGATGCTATGCATGAGATGCTGGACAACAACAAATGGCTCCAATCAAAAAGGAAGTCAAGGAACACAATGCTCAGCTCAACGGAATCTGCAACAACTGTGGCCACTGGGTGTGTTCCAAGTGTGGTAATGAGCCACTCGCCGGGACACAACACCCGAATACCAGATGCATCAATCAACTCGACCTACGGTTGCTCAACCTATGAACTGTGGTAGTTAACCACTCGGCGCATAGGGGCTAACATATCCCCGCAGGGAAGATGAGAGTGCGGTATTCCCGCTCGCCCTCGCATCCTGGTAAGAAACAAAGCAATAACAACGATACGATGGCAATAAAACTGGAATGAGATGCAAATGCGTGTATGCACATGCTGGAATAACAAGCATATCAACATATGCGAAAGCAATAGCAACATCAGCAAGTACATAACACCTAACACACGTCCATCCCATAAATCGGCAGCCTCAACAGGCAATTAAACACACTAGCCAGCAAGCCATCTCACAATTCATTCAAGACGTCACCTTGCTGAAATTATAAGCTCAATCAGTACCTTAATTTCCTCAAGGAACGTAGCAAATCACAGCCTGCACAATCTGTCAAAATACACGGTACACAGATTTCAGGGAAAAACAACCAATCTCAAGGCCAACCACTAGAATTCACGGTTGGAGATCTATAAACACAAACTAGCCTTCAACCCTACCCAACCAACTAACAGAAAGCTTAAAACAACGCCAAGAACAAGATCCCAACGTAAAATCGAAAGGCTACCTGCAACCACGCAACGCGCGAATAACAACAGCAACTTCATGCTTTTGATCCAGCCAACTATAGCTTCCAAAATGGGTACGAGCTTAAAGAGCTCTCCAAGAGGAGTCCAACGCTATCTTGAACGTGAAAAATGGTTGCCGGAAACGACGGGAAAGTCACCTGAAAGCTCACGGTGAACAGTGCCAAGGGTTTGAAGAAACAGAGAACGAAGGTTGAGAGAAATTGCTAATTATGGAATCTGGTTTCTCAATAATTGAAGGACAACGCTCCAATTTTATACACGCATGAAATCTGCTTAAAAGCCCACTGACGAAACAGATTTCTCAAGCCAACCACAACGCTTGCACTAACACACGGTGAAATCTGGAACAAAACAGATCTCTCCTCTAGCGCTCACTAAACGGCGTCGCACAAAAATACCACGGAGAAGTCTGCTGCCAACCACAACGCTTGCACTAACACACGGTGAAATCTGGAACAAAACAGATCTCTCCTCTAGCGCTCACTAAACGGCGTCGCACAAAAATACCACGGAGAAGTCTGCTTACGTAAGCAAGTCTGGTCACTACACCAGTCGCGCGCAACACAACGGGAGAAATCTGCATACGTCATCAAGTCTGGTCCAACACTACGCTACAACACCTCCCGTGCCACGTCAGCGAATCTGAACACTAAACCCAAATGTTGGAAACACGCTACAGGAGAGTTGACCAGCGTTGACATCTGTTTTCAACAATCCAACCAGACTTCATGCATGCGACAGATCTCTCAAGCGCAAGGCTTACATCATCCACACAACGCATTCCAGCGACGCTGACGTCATCAAATCTGCTACCAGATTTCACCACAAGATCTCTCAAACCAGCAACGCTTACGTCATCCACGCTACACAAACACGCGATGCTGATGTCATCAAATCTGCTACCAGATTTCACCAAAATTCGAAAATATCAAAATTTCCAGAATTGTTCCAAATGTGATTTCCGACCCAAAAATGCAACCCAAACATTCAAAATGAAATCTGAATCACCAGAAATCACTAAAACCCGATTAATTCAACAATTAATCCTTATACAATTTCCAGGTCTCACAAAAGTTTTTAAAACTTTTCACATGAAGTGAACGGGTTGTGTGTTGATCCAGGCTACAAATGCTTGATGTAATCGTTGTAGCAGGAAAAGGAAAGTAAACTCTGTTTCTTGCTACACAATTGAAATTATATATTGTTTCTGTTGCATGTTTGTATGCATTTTTAAAGCTTTAAGAACTTTTTTTGATGTTCTTCAAACGCAGATTTTAAGTTACGATGTTTTATGAAGAAAGTATGTGTTTGCTGAGATTTTGATTCAGAAAATACCTGTTAGAAAATGTTTAATAATGTTCGTTCAATTTCTTCCTGAGTTTTCTGGGCTATTCTTCAAAGCAGCTCACAAGAAGCTTACGTAATTTCTTCCAGTAGTTCACAAGCAGCTTAAGAGTAGCTTGGTCATTCTTGTTTCTAGAAATTTTCCTTAGATATTCTCTATTTCTTCAGACTAAGGAAATCTTCTAAGCTATGATATTTTGATATAAGATTGCAACATGTTTCCTAGAGCTGTTTATTGTTCGTGATCTATTTTCTTTCTCTGAACTGTTTTATGTTTATATCTAATTTCGTAATTTGAGCTGAGTTGACCTTGTTTGACCAGCGTAATCAGAACTGTTCATTTAAGTCATGTTGACTTTCCCTAATCTGAGTTGACCAAACAACCCAGATCTTAGTTTCTCTTTTAACTGGTACGCTTGCGTCCTGTTCATGCTCCAAGCTTACTCCAATTTTCTTATTCGATTGAAATCTCACGAACTCTCAATAGTTTACGAACACCATTAGAGTTTTAAAAGCAGCGAATCATACTTGACAGAAGAAAGAAAAGATAGTACAGACAGATTTAAAGAAAGAAAAATGTTTAAGAGATATTGGCATAGATAACAGATGATCTATATGGAAAGGGTGAGGACGTTGGCTGACGAACCAGTGTGCCCATTTCAAATCGTCAGGGATCATGTTGTGGTTGACGAACTACATACCCTTCAATTGCGATAGATTGGATTTGTTCCCAGTCCTGATATCATATGACAGTTTGATCAAACAATCTTGACCTATGTACAGGTGTCTAAGCCATATTTCGATTAATAATGAGAACAGAGCACAGATTGATTTATAATCACGACTCTGAGAAATGTTTAAATTCCTTCTAAAGGCAAGAAAATGTTTCAAAGCTTTCAGAAACGGGCAGTTATGCTTTCCTAGTTTTACAGTTTACTGATTATAGTATTTCAGATTACAATATTCTATCGTTCAGCTTTGAACTTCAGTACCGATAAAGATATTGTTCTGTTTGCATTGAATGTTTTACCTCTTTTAGATTTACTTGTTGAGCCCCTAGACTCACTAGTTTTCTTGAGTGCAGGTGATGAATAGTAGGGAGCTGGATGGTGTAAGGTGGAACAGGCCGGAGGTGTTTATCATGGACAATAGTTCTGTTCTGTTTTTAGTTCATTCTGTTTTGTTGTATAGAATTTTAGTAATAGTTTTTCAACACATCGCAGATTACAAATTCCTTGTTTTGACTTAATCTGGACAAAGATGTTACCTTCGAACTTTGTAAGCATTCCCCGCACTTATATGAACAGATCTGTGAGACCCAAAAAGCTGATGAGATTAATTGAGTTAATTAATCGGATTTTGTGAGATTTAGATTTGAGCGAATGAATCTGGGTGACCACCTTTGAGTCGATATTCTTGGAGAAGCTATCGGGTCTTGTATGTCCTTGGAACAGATCTGGAGAGTTAGAGTTTTGTTGCGGGATCTGTTCAAATGTGAGCGTTGGTCATCGCTGAGTGATCGCGTTCAGCAGGGGTGAAGGAATCTGTTGTCGCTAGGCAGTTGTGAGTACGCTAGCGTGTTTTTGTAGCGAGTAGCTAAACTACGTCATTTGGATTAGTTGCAACGACAGCGTTTTGGTTTAGCGGGCAAGACTCAGAAGTGAGCAGCGTTGGTCTTCAGATTCGAGAGGGATCTGAGTGTTAGGGAGCGACGATGTTTGGGGTTTCATATTCCTTTTGTGCTAGAGATTCAGATCTGAGTAGCGGGTGACGTGTCCATATGCGATAGTGGACTTGTGCGACGTCGTTTGGGTTAGTAGGATCTATTTTGGCGAAAGGCCATGTCTGTTGAGAGATTCAGATCCGAGCGAGAATATCAGCTTTGTACCTTAAGTTGTCGGTATGATCTATTCAGCAAGCATGGACAGATTTGAGTATAAAGAGGACTCTGCCTTCGTTCTTTATTATTGTTTCCCGACATTTAGAATATTTCCAGATAGCGAACCCTGTCGCGATACCCTAGCTACTGTTCATCGAACCTTATCTTCTTCTATTGTCAACGGTAGACAGCTCCGATTGAAGTGAGAGTTGTAGCGTTGGACTCCTCTTGCAGAGACGCTTCGTTTGGTACTACTTTTGGAATCTTGCGTGAAGCTTGGCGAGATCGCGAAGACATCTCACTTCTCTAGTCTGTTAGCATAAGCGTCGGATTTCTTCTATCGTTGAGGTAGCTCGTTGGGTAAGTGTTAAAGATCCTACCTTGTGCTTTTTTTAGAGCCTTCTGTTGTGTTATAAGGGTACGACATACTTGGGTTGAGCTTGTATCTCCGTGGTTTCTGTCTTACTGTCCCTGAGTTAGTATCTGTATTTGGTTTAGCAGGTGTGAGATCTGTGTTGCTCGGGACCCTATTGTAGTAATTGTAGCACAAAAGATTTGAGGTACGGATGTGAGCTTGTTTTACAGCGTTGAATTGGGCATGGATATTATGTGCTGTTGTGTATGCTTCTGTGCCGTTATATGCTTGCTTGTATTGTGTTGTTAATCGCAAGCTGTTCATTGCATACGAATTATTCATGTGCATTCAGATCTTGTTGAGCTTTCCTTGTTGCTGTTGATCTCTGTGCGTACCAGGATGCTGTTGAGTCTGAGCGGGTAACTCCCGTACCTCATCTCCCTGCTGGGATCTGTTAGCCACTATGAGTGGAGTGGGTAGCTCCCACACCTCATGAGTTGGGCAACAACAGGTTGAGCTATGTTGTGCATCTGGTGCCGTGTGTTGAGACGAGCGGGTAACTCCCTATACTCACACACCCTGTGGCCACTGTTGTTCAGTTGATCTGCTGCTGTTGAGCAGTTCTTGAGATCTTTCTGGCTCCCTGCATTCGGTTGTAGCCTTGTTCTCATGCACAGCACTTGCATTTTATCTGTTGCCATTTAACTGCTGTTTTTCAGTTGCTCTTCGTACTGGAGTTTGACCCCATGTCCCTATGGGGCTGGTGTTGTTTGCCTGTGTGTGTTTTTCAGTTTACCATGGTTACTCTGCTGGTCGTGGAGTAGACCCAGCTGGAGGTGCCCCAAGAGGTGGTTAGAGTGTCCCAGTTAGCGTATAGCATATATGTATAAGCACTGTTAGCCGGGGAGTGACCTGTGCTTTATTGTATGTCCCTATGGGGCTGGTGTTGTTTGCCTGTGTGTGTTTTTCAGTTTACCATGGTTACTCTGCTGGTCGTGGAGTAGACCCAGCTGGAGGTGCCCCAAGAGGTGGTTAGAGTGTCCCAGTTAGCGTATAGCATATATGTATAAGCACTGTTAGCCGGGGAGTGACCTGTGCTTTATTGTATTTCAGTTATGTTTCTGTAGTGCTTGTATCTGTTAAATATTGTACTTTTGTACTGAGTGATTTTAATTAACTTGGATATTTTGAGTATTGTACTATTTTAAATTATGTAATCTTTCAGTCAGGCCATAGCAAAATTTTAGCCACTATATTTTTGCTTCCGCTATGTGTTTGCGTGGTTAAACTCTGTAATTGAGCACGAGGCCTGACATTTTTGGTATCAGAGCTTAAGTTGGGATAAGCTCGATTTCTTTTATCACACTTGAGTCTAGGCACAGTGTTGCTTGTTGCATGTGCATGACTATGTGATTTATTTGTTATATGGTATCTCTATTGCTGTGTGACCTTACCCTCTTAATGCCTTCGTAGATGCCGTCTAGACGTAGGGGTAGAGGTAGAGGGCAGTTTTAGGAAGAGTCCGAATGTCTGAACAAGGAAGTGCAGCATAGTGTTCCTCGTTGTGGACGCGATATACAGGTTGACTTGGAGGTAGATGAGCTGGCAGCCCGTGTGGACGATATGGAACTGGTGATGGCGAGGTTTCAGCGGATGAACCCTCAAACGTTCAATGGCGATGAGAGTTTGGCTACGTTTCAGTTGAGGACAAGTGCCGAACGTTGCTGGAGAGGTGTTTCGAGGACTCTAGAGGAGACAGGTGTAGGGATTTTGTGGAGTAGCTTCTATACTGCCTTTCGTCAGGAGTACGTTCCAGAATCTTTTGTGAACGCCAGGGAGCGAGAGTTTGATAACCTGGTGCAGGGATCTTTGTCCGTGGGAGAGTAAGCCCGGAGATTTTCTTCTCTTCTTGCGTATGTTCCGCATGTTGCTGGTCGAGAGAAGGCAAAGAGGAACAAGTTTATGGAGGGGCTCAATGAAGAGCTGTATTATTTTGTGTTGGCGGGTTCATCGGCGAGCTATGCAGAAGCGGTGGACAGGGCTATAGACATGGAGGAAGGACTGCAGAACCGTCGGTCACATGTTAGGCCGCAAGGAGTGCAAGGTAGTCACGTGTTTCCGTGGGTGCAACCTTCCCAGTCAGTACAGTCGTCTCAGCCACCCCAGCAGCAGGTAGCTCAGCAGCCCGGACACCAGAGGTTTAGGCCTCGTGCTCGTCTGTTTACGAAGAAGTCTGGTTGGAGTTCTTCTGGCTCGGGTAGTTCGAGCAGTGGTAGTAGTTCCAAAGTTGAGTTTTGTGGCCAGTGTGGACGAAGGCATCCTACAGCGTAGGTGTAGGGGTGCAAGGTTCGTGCAACGTCAGTGAACAGTATGGGAACTTTGCGAGAGTGTGTCCTTTGTCTGGATCTCAGCATACCGCCGCTCCACCGCAGGGTCGAGGTGGATCGTTTATAGGTCGTGTTTTCCAGCCCAGCGGAAGAGGTTAGGGGAGCCTCAGTTTAGTCCGTTTCAGCAGCCTGGTCCTTCACGATTTGGACAGTCTTCCCATCCTCAATTTTCAGGACCTCAGTTTGCCCAGGTGAATGCCATGACTAGGGAGCAAGCGGAGGACACGCCAGGCGGAGGAGTGATCGCAGGTACTTGCTTTGTCTTTGATTTCCTGCGCGTGTGTTGTTTGATACAGGAGCATCACATTCGTTTATTGTTGATGCATTTGTGGTTGAGCATGGTTTGCATACCACTACTTTGTGTGATGTTGTGTCTGTAGCGACTCCTGCCGGCGCGAGCCTGTTCTCCCAAGAGATTTTGTTGAATGGCGTTCTTAGGTTTGGAGAGAGTGTGTTGTTAGCGAACCTGATCAGGCTAGTGATTTGGGAGTTTGATTGTATAGTGGGAATGGATGTGTTGTCTAGATATAGGGCAACTGTGGATTGTTTCCATGGAGTTTTGCGATTTAGGCCCCAGTCTGGCGAGAAATGGAATTTCTACGGTCAATATTGCCAGTCGAAGATTCCTTTAGTCTCCATGATGGAAATGTTTAGCCTGTTGTCGCTAGAGAATGCTGGTTTTATGATCTATGCCTTAGATGCGTCGTCTTCTTCAAGTGTAGAGCTTAGTAAGGTTCCCGTGTTTCGAAATTTCCTGGATGTGTTTCCGGAGGAGATTCCTGGTTTTCCTCCGAGAAGGGAGATAGACTTCAGCATTGAGTTGGTACCTGGTATAGCCCCGATTTCGAGAGCTCCGTATCGTTTAGCACCTGCTGAGTTGAGGGAGCTTAAGGTTCAGCTTAGTGATTTGCTGGAGAAGGGTTTCATTAGGCCTAGCATATCCCCGTGGGGAGCACCTATCTTGTTTGTGAAGAAGAAGGACGGGTCGATGAGGATGTGTATCGACTTTAGACAGTTGAATAAGGCGACAGTGAAGAATAAGTACCATTTGCCTAGGATCGATGACTTGTTTGATCATCTTCAGGGTTCGGCTGTGTTTTCTAAGATCGATCTTCATTTGGGGTACCATCAGTTGCGCATCCGTGAGCAGGATGTTGAGAAGACTGCGTTTCTTACAAGGTATGGGCATTATGAGTTTCTAGTTATGACTTTTGGTTTGACGAATGCTCCCGCAGTTTTCATGGACTTGATGAATAGAGTCTTTAGAGAGTTCATCGATCAGCTTGTGATTGTGTTTATCGATGATATTTTGGTGTACTCTAAGACTCCGATGCAGCACAAAGAGCTTTTGAGGTTGGTTCTTCAAACGCTACGAGACTCGCAGCTGTATGCTAAGTTCTCCAAGTGCGAGTTTTGGTTTGACCGAGTTGTGTTTCTGGGTCATGTGATTTCAGTCGATGGTATTTCTGTGGATCCCAGTAAGGTTGAGGCTATGATTAACTGGGAGCGTCCCAAGAATGTTGCTGAAATTCGTAGTTTCTTGGGTTTGGCTGGCTATTATAGGAGTATTATAGATGGATTCTCTAGTATAGCTAAGCCAATGACACAGTTGAATCAGAAAGACAAGAGGTTTGTGTGGACTGAGCAATGCGAAAATAGTTTTCAATTGCTCAAGGAGAAACTAACTACAGCGCCTGTGTTGGCTTTGCCGTGTGGTTCAGGTGGTTTTGTAGTTTGTGCAGATGCTTCCTTGAATGGATTAGGTTGTGTGTTGATGCAGAATGGTCGAGTCATTGCGTATGCTTCTCGTCAGTTGAAACCGCATGAGACTCGCTACCCAGTTCATGATTTGGAATTAGCGGCAGTGGTGTTTGCCTTGAAGATTTGGCGCCACTACCTGTATGGTGTGCAGTTTGTGGTGTACTCCAACCAGAAGAGTCTGCAGTATATGTTTTCTCAGTCAGATTTGAACATGAGACAGCGTAGGTGGATGGAGTTGCTTAAGGATTTTGATTGTGAGATCAAATATCAGCCTGGGAAAGTGAATGTAGTTGCTGATGCATTGAGCAGAAAAGCTCAAGTGGCGATGCTGGCTTCGATGCAGATTTCGAAGGTCCACGAGCATCTAAGCACTACTGGTTGGAGGTTTTACCCAGCTGAGGAGTATGTTGTGGTGTCCTCTTTTCAAGTTGAGCCACAGATTGTTGCTAGCATTAGAGAAGCTCAGAGGACTGATCCATCTATCCATGAGTTGAAGCTGAAGGTGAGAGATGGTCAGTTAGAGGAATATTTTGTCTCATCAGATGGGTGTTTGAGGTTTCGTGGCAGGCTGGTTGTGCCAAATCTGATTGACTTGAAGGTGGAGATCTTGAGAGAAGCGCATTGCAGTAGACTTAGTGTCCATCCTGGTGCAAAGAAGATGTATCATGCCTTGAAGCAGCATTACTGGTGGGCAGGTCTGAAGAGTGATGTTGCTGATTTTGTATCCCGATGTCTGAATTGTCAGCAAGTCAAGGCTGAGAGGATGAGACCTGATGGTTTGTTGCAAAGCTTAGAGGTGCCCCAATGGAATTGGGAGCACATAGCTATGGATTTTGTCACGCATTTGCCTCCTTCTAGCAGAGGTTGTGATGCGGTTTGGGTTGTGATAGACAGATTGTCGAAGTCTGCTCACTTCATTCCCTATTGCATGACTTATTCGTTGAAGAAGATGGCGAAGTTGTACGTAGACTTTGTGGTGCGGTTGCATGGTGCCAGTTTCGATTGTCTCAGATCGTGATCCTAGATTTACTTCTAGATTTTGGAAGAGTTTGCAAACAGCTTTTGGTACTAGATTGGCTATGAGTACAGCGTATCACCCCCAGACAGATGGCCAATCTGAGAGAACTATCCAGATTTTAGAAGATGTGTTGAGAGCTGTTGTGATGGATTTTAGTGGTATCTGGCAAGATTCGTTGTCTTTGGTTGCGTTTTCCTACAATAACAGCTATAAGGTCACGATTGGAATGGCACCATTTGAAGCTTTGTATGGCAGGAAGTGCAGATCGCCTATATGTTGGGAAGAAGTGCGGGAGAAGCAGCTATCTTCTCCAGAGTTTGTGCAGCAAATGAGAGACCAAGTGGATCTGATTCGCTAGAGAATGAAAGCTGCACAATATCGCCAAGAAAGTTATGCGAATAAGAGGCGTAGGCCTTTAGAATTTGAGGTTGATGATCTAGTTTTCCTTAAGGTTTCTCCTTTTCGCAGTGTTATGAGATTTGGTCTCAAGGAAAAGTTAGCTCCTCGTTATGTTGGTCCTTATGAGATAGTTGAGAGGATTGGCCCTTTGGCATATCGTTTGCTGTTGCCACCAGATTTGTCCTCCTTACATGATGTGTTTCATGTTTCGATGTTGAGGAAATATGAACCAGATCCGTCGCATGCTTTGAGAACTGATGAGGTTGAGCTAGATATCCCTTGCAGATCTTGGATAGAAAATAGAAGCAGCTGAGGAATAAGACCATTCCTTTGGTGATGGTCCAGTGGAGAAAACATGGTAGAGAGGAAGCTACTTGGGAACTGGAAGAGAAGATGCAGCATGAGTGGCCGCATCTGTTTGAGTGAGTGTTGTATCAGATTCCAGTAGTTGGTTTGGTTGCTGGTTGTTTGTTTCCCCAGTTACCTTGACCTCTTGGTTTTGTTGAGTTTCTGTTCAGATCCGTAGTTGTTTGATTTCAAGGACGAAATCCTGTTTTATTTGGGGAGAGATGTGAGACCCGAAAAGTTGATGAGATTAATTGAGTTAATTAATCGGATTTTGTGAGATTCAGATTTGAGCGAACGAATCTGGGTGACCAGCTTTGAGTCGATATGCTTGGAGAAGCTATCGGACCTTGTATGTCCTTGGAACAGATCTGGAGATTTAGAGTTTTGTTGCGGGATCTGTTCAAATGTGAGCGTTGGTCATCGCTGAGTGATCGAGTTCAGCAGGGGTGAAGGAATCTGTTGTCGCTACGGAGTTGTGAGTACGCTAGCGTGTTTGTGTAGCGAGTAGCTAAACTACGTCGTTTGGATTAGTTGGAACGACAGCGTTTTGGTTTAGCGGGCGAGACTCAGAAGTGAGCAGCGTTGGTGTGAGGATTGAGAATTTAGATTAGTGATTAATTGATTGGATTTGGGATTAATCACGTGTGTTTGGAGGAATTTGCGATAGGATTGAAGTTGCTGCTGAATTTACGAAATGAATAGGGAAGATTGCTGCTGATAGACTTCTGCTGATTTCTTCGATAGATCTTGGTGAATCAGCAGGCGAGGTTTGAAGAGGTATTTATAGAAGTGTTGATCGACACTTAGAAATATTTTGAACCGGCCATATCTTATCTCTTCTTCTCCAAACCCTCGATTTTTAGCTACTGTTCACCGTCGTTTTCTATCGAGATTTCCCGTTGATTCCGACCTCCGTTTTTAGAGTTCTTGGTAGCGTTGGAAACCTCTTGAGAAGGCCTTTCTTTTCCTACCAATCTTGGAGGCTGTGTTGAGCTGGAGCGAAAACGCGAAACGGCTGAATTGAGCAGTAAGTTGCGCCGTGCGTTTCTATCCTTGGGTGAGCTTTATTTCGTTGATTTGAGCTAAGATATTAGGTATCTTTGGCAGATTTAAGCTTCTAGGAATTTTGAAGGGTAATTGTCAAGGAAGCTTCAAAGGCAGTAAGCTTGAACTGTTGCTGGACGTGTCTTTGTTGAGAATCTGTTAGGTAATTTGAAGAAGAAAGGTACGATTGAGCAGCCCTTAGCAGTTGAGCGTGAACTTGGCTAGTTTCGATGTTGTGAATTGCGGTTATTTGAATTACGTGGAACAGTTTGATGAATTGATTGAGCTTTTCATTCTGGTTGTGCGTATTATGAATTGTATGCATTATGCATTGATATTGAATGGCATTCATTGCATACATCTTGAGCATTTGACAGATTGATTTGATTACCTGATTGGGTGCCACGTTGTGACTGGTCGACTATTGAGTCGCACCTGAAAGTCTAACGCTATCGTCGGAGTGGTGACTACTGGATTCGAGTGTCTACCACCGAGCTGTGATGGGTTGACGGGCCCCGATGATCACGGACCGATGATTTCCACCGGCTGATTGGCTGTGTGTGGTGTAGAGGCTTGATTTGATTTGCCAGTTGATAGACTGGTCTAGCTATCCGACTTTTTGATAGCCCTCATGCATTCAGGTACGATTGAGCAGCTCTTAGCAGCTTTGAGCATGAACATGACTATATTTCAGTGTTGTGAAATTAGCACGGGGCCTGACAGGTGTTTACGTGAATCAGTTGCTGAATTGCTTGAGTTATGCTTACTGCTTTCATGTAATATGCCTTGTATGCATTATGCATTGATATTGATTGGCATACACGCATACATATTGAGCTTTGACAGATTTATTTGATGACCTGATTGGGTGCCACGTTGTGACTGGCTGATCGTTGAGTCGTGCCCGAAAAGTCCAACGCTATCATCGGAGTGGTGAATACCGGAATCTAGTGTCTACCACCGAGCTGTGATGGGCTGACGGGCCCCGATGATCACGGACCGATGATTTCCACCGGCAGATTGGCTATGCGTGGTATAGAGGCTTGATTTGATTTGCCAATTGATAGACTGGTCTAGATATCCGATTCTTTGATAGCCCTCATGCATTCATAGCATTGATTTACGGCATGTTGCATGTTAGCTGTTTAGATAGCTCTTCGTACTGAGGCTTGTCCTCGTATTCTATTTTCCTGCTTTTGTGTCTTGGGTCTGTGTCACCCATTTGCAGGATCTTCAGGTAGCCAGGCTGGACAGAGCAGTGGTACAACTGGTCGACCCCCGTTCCCATGAGTCCCAGTTATATTTATAATATGTACTGAACTGGGGGATGCCCCGTGTTTCTATGTATTGGGGATTTATTTTAGACTTGAGATTTATTGTTGCCTGATTTGTATAAGTTTGAGTTAACTTATATTTTGACTATCGATATTTTGGATGTATGTTTTTACGTTCAGGCCCAAATGATTTCGAAAAATTTTTAAGCCCTGATTTGAGCTTCCGTGTTTATGCGTTTATTACGTGTTATTTGTGAGTAATTAGCACGGGGCCTGACAACCTGTTGTTGCAAAAGCTCATGTGAGCGTGGTAGCTATCCACTCGTCTCATAGCGGCTAACAACTAGATCAGTAGGGATATGAGGAGCGCGGTATTGCCACTCATCCTCAGTAGAAGCATCCTGGTACACACGGGTTAGCACAACAACAAACGACTAACAAGGTATGAGCTCAACAGGGAAAAATGCGTGTATGCAAACTACCACATCTTGCAATAACCAGCACAGAACACCAGCAAGCAACAACAATACGATAGCATACACATTGCACCACATACTAGCAAACATACAAATACATCCATGCTTATCCCAAATCTGTAATACAAGCTCACATCGGTACCTTAGCTTCTGTGCTACAATTACCACAACAGGGGTCCTGAACAACTCAGATTATCAACTTGCTTGGCCAAATACGAAAATCAGCTCAGGGACCGTAAGCACAGAAATACCAAACTAGAAGCCACTAGCTCAACCCAGTTCTATCCTACCCTTTAAACGTGATATCTAGCTCTAAACGAAGCGTAAGGGAGGATCTAACACTTACTCAAAATCACTACCTGAGCGGAAGATCCAATCTGTTGTAATACGAACCAACAACACACTGTAGCTCCTTCGTTTTCACTCTTCTAGCCCACCAAAGCATTCGAAAGAGTTGTAGGAAGAAGCGTCTTGGAAAGGGGAATTCAACGCTACCAACCTTGCTCAAATCTGCGTCGACTACTGCCAAAAATCGGAGGAGATACGGTTCGATGAACAGTAAGGGTTTCACTACAGTAGAGGGTATGATTACTAGAGAGAAATATTATACAAGTGTTGGAAAGAAATGGTGTGTACACGGTCAACGTCCTCTATATATATAACTTAAATCTCCCGCGATATGATGAACAGTAGCCACCGACAGCTTGGGGTCCAAACTGGTACCAGCTCAGGCATAACCAGCACACTACCTTCTCTCCCAGCTGGTGCACGTCATCCAGCTTGCACTACCAGAACAGATTACACACCCGGTCTGCTATCTCCAAAACATATCACAACGTACACAGTAGAAACAGATTACAGCTATATAATAGTTTACGCCTTGGCCAGCTCACGCGTACCATCCAGCTAGTGTCTAAGCTGATACACATAAACGACGTCGCACTACACCTCAGATCAGGACAACCAGATCACATGCAATAAGACCAGCTCGCACATTTTCAGCTCTTGCCTAAGCAGATACCCATGAACCGTACCGGTCTACACTAAACCCTCGAACCAGGTCGGTCCGCACAGTACTACCAGATCTCGCCCCTCTAAGATGGTTTCTCCCAAAACGACGCGCTCCGTTACCAACTCAGAATATCCAGCTTAGAGTACCCAAAATAGATTGCGACAACCATTTATAAACATCAAACCATCCAGCTCGGACCATTCTACAAAACCTAACCCAGAACTGATCCATGCATAGACCAGCTCACGCCCGAACAATTAATTAATTGTTTACCATGCAGACCTCACACATAAGGTTATGTTGGCTATCAGCAACGTGACGAACCAAAGTGGACTCCAGCACATCTATCTTGATTTCCAGCCCATCGACCGAAGTTTCGAGCAGTTGCCTTAGTTGCACAGTACTATGCCTCGTAAAGTCTGTATCATCCTTGATGCGTTCAACATTTAGGTATAGGGAAGATACACCGTCTTGCAGAGATGTGAGCTCCATGGCACTGTTGTCCATGATATGGGGGGTTGCAAGACTAATTGGCTGTGCACCATCTTGGGTAGAAGCTTCTCTGTCTTCGTGAGCTGTGCGGTTATTGTCTTCTCTATTGTCAGTATATACAACCATCTGTAACTTAGATGGACTGGGATCCTGACTGGGACTGGGACTGGCACTGGAACTGGAATAGGGACCCAGACTATCCTCACTAAAATTATGCAGAAGAACCATAACTTGAACCAGAGTGGGTTGGACCCTTGTGAGGCTGGTCTTTTTCCTCATGATTTGGTTGCTTCTTCTTCCTCAGGAGCTGGTTGCTCCAGGACCTATTGTTCATCCACAGAACCTACTTGATCCTTATCTGGAGCCTGATGCTCCGCCTCTGTCTCTCTTTCCTCCACAGTCTCAACGTTCCATAAAATCTTTTCCACCCGCTCTTCCTGCTGAGCTGATCGCTGTGCTGCTGCTTGCTCCTGTTCTTCTTGAGTTGAAAACTCAAGAGCAAGAACCTTTGGATGTGTTGGCTTGTGGCTACTGTCATCAGAAATTTGCGTGCCTCATACCATGTGATCTGTGGAAGATTCACATTGGCAGCATCTCATACGATTGATGCTTCCGGAGCCAGAAGAGGTAGACCAGCAAGACTTCGGAGAGCCCTGTGCTGCTTCACAATTTATTTGATCTTTCGGTTAGGAACTTGATACACATGTAATCATAATTGACAGAGGGCTCAGTTGGCTTAAAGTTTTCACGGTGCTCATTTACCCACTTCTGCACCTCCATCTCATATAGCTTGTAGAACACTAAAGGCCTACACACAAACAGGTCAGATACCTGCTCCTTCTCAGCCCAAAATAGAAACTGGTCTTCAACTTTGGCCAGATTGTCAAAAGAGGATACATCTTTGAGCCTTACCGTGGTGCGGAAGTGTACCCCTTTGTCATAATCAGCCATTTGACTGGATACATCTTCCCATGCGGTTTTGAGCACAAACTGACAGTGATACTCCACTGGGTTATGTCGGGCAATAGCTTCCAACATTACTTTGCGCTTTGCTGTTGGGTCGATCTTTGGCATAAAGTTCATTGCCCAGTTGATTCCTATGATTTCCACAGGGTCAAAGATCCCCTTACCAGCAAAAGTAAAGGACTGCTGAGCTGGTTGCTCAGGTCCAGATCGGACAACTATAGTACCCTCGTTGATAATCGGCTCCATATCTGATTGGTTATCACACTCCACACGCTCTTTCTGATCATCAGCGTGGAAACCATCATCGGCTTGTTTCCCCACTTCTGGAGTCGTCTCTATAGTAGCTTCTGGTCCACCAGCGGTTGAAGCCTTGTCAGCCTCAGCTGGTATGTCAGGAATGGGACAAGGTTGGGACTCAGCTTGATGATCAGCAGTAGATTTCACCTTCTTTGTTCTCTTGGCCGGTTTTTTTTCGTGATTAGCACCGGTGGAATAGACATAGTAGAGTCCGAGTCTGATGACTCTACAACCATTTTTCGCTTCGAGACACCACGACGTTTCTTCAACCCAGCCAGCGGGCACGAATCCGCGTCTGAGCTGGTCTCAGACGTGGACTTCGTTGGAGCAGCTTCGCTCCTAGCCTCCACTGGCTTGCTCACAACCAGTTTCTGATTCTTTGCCGTTTGAACTATATTTTCTTTCTTCTTACTCATCTTCTCCACAGCTGCCTTCTCTGGACTTCTCATCTCACCAGCCTTCTTCTCACGCTTCTTCTTTCCGCCTGCTTCCTTTTCATTCCTATTAGTAAGAGACTGAAGACTGTCTGCAGTACATTTTTGTTCACTTATGGTGGCTCCCGACACCTTGCTGGTCTCACCAGCTGGACCAAAACCCAGATTTTTCTTTATATAAGTGTGAAACCGATTTGTTGGTCAACACTTTTTGCGGGTGCAGCTTCACCAACTCTCCAAGATCTTCTTTTACCAAATTCTGTAACAAAGTACTTACTTGGACAACAAATCCTTGAGATTGCTTGGTAGGCGTGTTCACCATTGCCATCAAAGTCTGAAACGGAACATGTGCCCAAGTGACTTGCAAACCAGCACTGATGGCTACCATCAAGTCAAACTTTTCACTTGTGACTACGTCAAAAGAATCCCCTTTGGTACACAGTGCCTTGGCAACAATGTCGTGCAACAAGCGATACTCCATTTTCATGGTGCATCAGTACCCAAAAACTTCATCCGCATTTCTGTCACAGTCTTGGATGGAATATCAAGGAAACCAACCACTCCCTCATTAGGTAGACCAAACGCTTCGACAAACAATTCATTCGTAAGTTCCAGTTTCCTATTGGCGATGAAACTTACGATCATTCTAGCAATAACTTTCGCATTTGCTAAGAATTCAAGCATGGCAGCCTCATAAACTGAACCGGATGCCTCCAGAAACCCATTAAGCCCTATGTCCTGCAGGGACTTAAACATCTTGGCCAATCCAGTGTGCTCCATGGCGAGCACAGACTCAAAATCAACCTGCATAGCATTAACGAAGAAGGAAGCAGCCATTTCTGAGAGTAAAGGGTGATGAAGTAAAGAAACTGTGAACGATTGCACGAAAATACGGTTAAGCTATTTTCTAGATTGCAAGAATGCACGTAATTTGAAAGCGTACTGTAAAAAGTAAAGTGAAACTGTTTATGTACGATCAGGGAGAGAGAGAGGTTTTGGATGGACACGTGTCATCATCACATTTAAGAGTCATTTGAAATTCCAAAAGGATGAACGTCCAATTTAAAATGAATTTTAAAAGGTAAACCAATCTCAACCATTCGATTTACTGTATACCAGCATGAGAACAATTTATTCAAACACTGTGATAATATCACACAGTGTATGTCGCTATGTTGGACCAGATCAGCACGAAGCCGACCAGCTTGGTGACAAACAGCGGACTTTCGTATTATTTGTTTGAATTATTTTGTTCCCCTTGAACATGAGCAAGACATATCAAAGAGACCTAAAATGTATCTAAAGTATCTAACGTAGCGTCTGGCAGATGCTTGGTGAATATATCAGCTACTTTCTGATCCGTTGTCACATGCTCTACCCGAACATCTTTCTTAAGCACGTGGTCTCAAATGAAATGATGTTTGATGTCTATGTGCTTGGTCCTAGAATGCAGTATGGGGTTTTGAGTGATCGCGATGGCACTTGTGCTATCGTAGAAGATGGTGGGTCCTATGCATCAATGCCATAGTCCCGGAGTTGTTGTTGTATCCATAATATTTGAGCGCAACAACTTCCAGCTGCAAGGTACTCTGCCTCAGCTGTTGATGTGGCAATTGATGTTTGTTTCTTGATAAACCACGAAATTAGTCTATCACCCCAGAATGATAATTCCGGGTTTAGTAGTGAGACTATTTTGGATCAGATTGAAACCTAGTACACATACAAACCGAGAACATAATGTCTGGTCTGCTTGCTGTGAGGTATAGAAGTGAACCAATCATCCCACTAACATGGTTACCTCAACGACAGTTCCGGCTTCATCTTTATCCAGTTTGATTGAAGCACTTATTGGAGTAGCTGCGGATGAACATTTTTCCATCCCAAACATCTTAAGAAGCTCCTTGGTATATTTCACTTGATTGATGAATATTCCATCTTCAAGCTTCTTTACTTGTAAGCCTAGGAAAAATGTTAGCTCCCCCATCATGCCCATCTCGAATTTTTTCTGCATAATCTTGGAAAATTTGTCGCAAAGCTTGGGAGTAGTTGATCCAAAGATGATATCAATCAACATAAATTTGTACTAACAAGATGTGATCATTTTAACAAATTTAAATAATGTCTTGTCAACAAAAACAATAACAAAATTATGATCAACAAGGAACTTGGATAGAGTATCATACCAAGTTTGAGGAGCTTGTTTCATACCGTATAGAGCTTTATCAAGCTTATATACGTATTTCGGTCTGGTATGATCTACGAAGCCAGGAGGTTGTGTGACATACACTTCCTCATTCAAGATGTCATTTAAGAATGAACTTTTGACATCTATCTGATAAACTTTAAAATTATTAAATGAGGAATATGCAAGAATTATTCTGATGGCCTCTAGCCTCACTACATGGGTGAAGGATTCCTCAAAGTCTATGCCTTCTTCTTTCCTATAGCCTTGAGCTACTAGCCTAGCTTTATTTCGAGCAACATCCATTCTCATCTAATTTGTTCCTAAAGACCCATTTAGTACCTATAATTTTCTGGTCAGTTAGCTTCTATCGAGCTTGGGTCCACTAAGGCCTCTTCTACCTTCTTGGTATCTATATGCGAAATGAATACTTAATTTAAATATTCACTTATCATCTGGCCTGGTGTCCTAACGGGTGCAGTAGGATTACCCATGACCAGCTCGGGTGGATGATTTTTGTTCCACCGGAGACTTGGTCTATATGAGGTTGAAGCTTCATTCAGTTCCCCCTGCGTGCCTGCTAGATCATCTGGAATACCACTTGTTGTGATTTGCTCATCAACTTGTGCATGTTCTCCACCAGCTTGATCATGATCTGGTCCAGCCTGCGCAACATCTCGAATGTCTACGTTGGCGATTGGCATGTCCAGTGCATGCTGGTCACCAGCTTGATATTTGTTGTGTGCCTCATCGTCACCTGATTCCTCCAGATTAGTGGATTCCAAACGAGTGCACAGATCATTTAGCTTGGAAGCTGATGTTGATCTAAAGATGGTTTCATCAAACACCACATGCGCTGATTCTTCAACAGCTAGTGTCTGGTTGTTGAAGAGGCGATAGGATCTGCTTACAGGTAAGCATCCTAGAAATATGCCTGCATAAGATTTAACATCAAAAGCTCTTAAGTATGTTTTACCATTAATATGGAGAAAACATCTGCATCCAAACACCCTGAAATAAGATATATCAGGTTTCTTGCCATTTCAGATCTCATATGGAGTAACTCCATGTCGTTTATTTATCATCGATCTATTCTGAGTATAGCAAGCTGTGTTGGCTGCTTCTTCCAAAAATTGTTTGAAATATCAGAATCAGCAATCATAGTTGTAGCAGCTTCTTTTAAAGTTCTATTTCGACGCTCAGCTAACCCGTTTTGCTGAGGTGTTCTAGCTACACTCAACTCATGTTTGACTGCGATGTCATCCAGATAGGAGGAAATTTTAAAGTTCAAAAACTCTGTTTCTCAGTCACTCCTAATCCGGTTGACATTATAATATTGCTCATTTTGTAATAGTTTCAAAAGCTTGATCAACTGTTCGGTAGTTGATCTTTGGATTTCAAAAACAACACCAAGTAAATTTTGAAAAATCATCAACTACAACAAGTGTGTACTTCATTCCCCCTAAGCTGGTTACGGGTATTGGACCCAAAAGACCCATATGCAAAAGATCCAGCTTACGTGAGGTTTTATCACTGCGTCTAGTTTCGAAGTTGATTTCAAATGCTACCAACTGACCAGCAGAGAAAATCTTATCTTTTGAAAAGTTTAATTTGGGCAAGCCATCAACCAACTATCGCTTACTTAGATTGGCAATTGTTTTGAAGTTGAGATGGTTCATCCGCTGAAGCCATAGCCAGCTCTTGGAAGAGTCAGATACTAGGCATGTTTGTTCTTTATGTGGTTGATCTGACAAATCAACCTTGTAGGTGTTTCCAGATAGATAACCTACCAGCACGGTCAGACCTTCCAGATTTAGAATGGTGCATGTGTGCTTTTGAAAGTTAACAGAGTAGTTATTGTCGCACAACTGACTAATACATATTAAACTGTAGCATAAGTTCTCTACGAGGAGAACATTATTGACAGTAAAGTTACCATGGGTAAGCTTACCCTTACCCACGGTGTTACCGTTTGAATTGTCACCGAATGTGATTTGTGTCTGTTGCATGATGTGATATCTGTTAGCAGCTTGGCTCACCAGTCATATGCCTAGCGCAACCGCTGTCTAAATACCACGTTGATTTCTCCAGTCTGGAAGGCTCTTGTTCTTGCGATCACAAACAATGAAAAATTTTGATACCCTTTGGTCTATTTGGGTCCAGGCTTGATTAGACCTTTCGGGACCCACACTTGGATAATCTTAGCCCATTTACCAGTTTCGGATCAAACCACATGTGTGGTCAGTGTGTGTTCTTTGATCTGGTGTGAGTTTGATACACAGCATGTTGGCCTTGTTATCTGGGCTTCTTGTATCTTGGCCTGTTTTTCCTGTCCTTCGTAGAAGGCCGAGAAAACTAGTATGGCTTTCTTCCACAAGATTTGGATTTATCCCTCATCTTTTCAACTCTTCTCTTAAGCCAGCTTTACCCATAAGATCTTCCTTTCTAGATCGAAAGCTCAGCTGCTATCTTTGTTTCACCAGATTGTGCCTCTACAGGCTGTCTCGTGCTATATTTCACAAAATTCATTTTTTGAAGTTTTGTTCTAACCAGCTGTGGGTTACTACTAGTTTCTGTTTGTTAGGATCGAAAACAAGCTAGGGAGTTCAGAGGGAGGGGGGGGGGTTAATGAACTCCTTTTCTATATTTTTATTTTAAAACTTGATTCAATGATTTTAATGCTCGACGCAAACCTCCAACCGAGTTACCAGCTTGAAGGGTTCTCAGTGATTGCCATTTTTCTCGTTTAATAAAACAATTTTATGTGGAAAGAACACGATTCAAAGGGTGAACAATTTAGACAAGTGCGAGAAAGTAAAAGATCAGGAGTCGATAGTTTGTTTCTGGAAGTTCGGAGTAATATCTCCTACGTCTCCCTTTCTTCCTCAATGGGAAGGATATCCGCTAGAGTATTTGGTTTATACAACCCTTATTACAAACCTGACCATGCAACCAGCAGCTAAGAGAACTCCTAGAACTCAACCACGAACATAGACCAGCGATCTGGTTCTAAAATACGCTGAAACAACACTGAGCTGGTTGTGCTACTCTAGCACTCTACGCTCTTTGTTTATGATTTAAAATGATCGCTTGACACTATAGAGTGTGTTTAGAAGAGTTTGTGACACAAGAATTTAATGAAGCTATATGTGTGTCTATCACTTGTTGTGAGCTGGTTCAATATGAACTTTGCTTTTGCTTTTCAACAGCTGGTTAACTTGTGTGTTAATCTCGCTGTAGTTTGTCACTGTGTGTTTTTGTCACTCTTCTAAACTGCTCTTCTCTTCTATTTATACTCTTTGTATGTAACGGTAATAAATGTAGCCAGTAGAGACGTTGTATGCATCCAAATTGAATTTCCTGAGATGCCTTAAATGCTTGTACGATGAAAGTACAACTACATTAAATGAATTGCCCTTTTTGGCAACTCTGCGTTGTCTATAGTTTGAATTCAATCTCTGCGTATTTGAATTTTCCTCAAAGTAGTTCCAACGACTAAAAATCATTGCAGAGATGTCAAATGTTTCACATCAGACTGTTCGTAGCTTCAAACATTTCAAAATTCAATTTGCTACGTTGTCCAATACTCAGTTGGTTTCTCGATCTGGTTCCTGAACATTTGAACTGATTTTTTTAATCGGGTTCTGAGCTTGATCCTATCCAATCTGTTTTGAAGTATTCTTCTCATGTCTTTGTTCAGATAGTATTCTTTGTACCCTTATATCTTTAGTACTAAACCACTCATGATGTCATTCTGCTTTGAGCTGGTTCGACTTAACTGTTCTTCCAACTAATCTGTTATTCTTCTTTTTACTCCAGCTTGTCTGTTCTCTTAACTGATGACTACTGTTTTTCTGCTCTTCATCTCTATTTCTTTGAATTTTCTCAACTTGATTATCCTTGCTCGGCTAAGCATCTTAGGGTTGGTATCAGCTTTTGATTGAGTCCCCAGATGGTTTTTCCTAAACCGGCACATCTCAATATCCTGAGCTGGTTTGACCTTGACCAGCTTGACCAAAGTACCCTGCTGGTTTGTCCTTACCCAGTATATCATAATACACTGAGCTGATTTTTCCTTAACCATCTTGGCTTTGCTCCGATCTGGTTTCTTTGTCCAACCATGTAATCTTCGTCCAGATTTGGTGCCTTTGGTCTTGATTATCTCTCTTTTATTGTTCATCACGAAAAAATATGAAATTTTCTCTAACAATTTTCCCATTTTTGGTGATGACAAAACTTTGGTCCGTGACACAATTTAGATCGCAACAAGAGATTTTTATATACCATTAAACAATAAAAAACTGCAACTATGTACAAAATACTTTATCCTTAAAAAAAACTAAGTCCATCCTATCAAAACCATCGTCTCCTCTTATAGCCACTGCTTCGTTCTCCCCTTTTATAATTTGGTCCTTTGCCCATAGTACTACTTGGACCTTCTCCTTGTATACTCGATCGTTGTCCTCCTTCAGACCCACGGCTCTGTCCTCCTTCCCCTTTTTTGTCATCACCAGTCTCCTTAAGGTGATTAACCAATTCTACCAGCTGCATTTTAACAAAGTCAAGATCATTGGCAAACTGGTACTGCTGCTCAGTCAGTTGACGAACTAGGTTGGTCTCTAATGATTTTTGGGAAGAATTAATGTTGGCGGCCACCATTTCCATCCTGTCATAAAAGCCGTGCTTGTAGATACCAAAGTCGTGCTTCAAAAAAGTCTGAACATTCAGCAACTGCTCAACTTTGGAGTCTAGAGATCCAAGTCTGAAATCCATGGATTTCACCCTTGAATCAATAGCGTGTACCGTTAGAGTCCATCCGTGAAACCAGGGAAACAACAATTTCGATCGCTTCGAGTATAGTGTCAGCATGAATAGTAGTTGGGGGACTGGATACAAAAACTTGATGTGATCCGTCGTGGAAAGAATCTTCATTATTTTCTGAATCCAAAAAGGCTATCCGCTATTTGCTTTCATTATATACAACCATCTATAAGTAATTTACAGGATCCTCGTTGTGAGTGGAAGAACTGTCAGAAGAAGTAGAATTTGCACTAAAGCTAGAATTGGAGTCGAAAGAGAAACACATGCTTGCACTTTGGCCACTATGTATGAAAGGATGAAAACTAGAGGTTCGGGAACTAGAATGGTCTGGACTATGTTGAGGCTGATCCTCTGTTAGGATAAAATTTATAATTTTGGTGATAACAAAAATAAGAAAAGATTTGGACTTAACGAAGATAATCGAATAATCTTTTCATAAGATATCAAGTTGCTGACAACAGTTATCAGTTTGGCTTTGAGAATTATTACCAGGTTACAGAGTTGATTTGATTCGGGTTCTGAGTTTTGGGTTATCGAATAGGTATTCGGGTTATCGGGTCAGGTATCTACTGTTGGAAGTGTTTTGAGAATGTTTGTTGCTGTCGACAGATATCGCTATTGGATCAGTAATGGTTGCTGAAAACAGACTTGAAGATTGTATTAGCGAAGATATCTACCAACAGACATCGTATTGTATCGGGGAAGTTTTCTGCCAACAGATATCGAAACAGTGCAAGAGATGTTTGCTGACACCAGATAACGCAAAAGTATTTGTTATTGTAACAGTGCGAGTAACGCTTGCTATCAACAGATTTGGTAACAGTAAGTTCAACGGGACATAGTTTGCTATCAACAGATATGATGACGTCAGCTACAGTAGAGTAACAGATATGATGACGTCAGCAACAGTAGAGTAACAGATATGATGACGTCACCTATAGTAGAGTAACAGATTTGATGACATCAGCATTGCTGAAATTACAAATGGTCAGATATGTTTACCTCGACAGATAGTCACTGTTCAATCGTCTTCAAGAAAGAACTATCTGCCAACAGAAACTATTTCAAGCGCAAGCATTAAGTTGATTCAAATTCGATCGTATACTCAATTGAAAAAGATCAATGGCCATAACAAGAATCGTACAACTGCCTAGTATTAAGGATACAAGAATGGTACTATTTCTGGGTAAATAGTACACAGTGGCAGAGATCGTTACAACGGGATTGCACATATATGGAAATTATATGTTACCATGTAGTGGAGCAGAATTGACGGCGTACGATTGTCAGTATTTTAAAAAGGATTTTGTTGCCTTATCAGACTTTATCGACCGTTGAGCGAAGAGTATAAATAGCAGAAGTTTTGAATTGAAGAAATACACTCACTCTTGCTATTGCTGCAACGCTGCCTAATTGATTTCTGAGATACTCGCATTCTGAAGTTATCTTTCAAGCTCTCAAAGACTCAAAGAACCTTACATTTGGAGCAGAATTGACGGCGTACGATTGTCAGTATTTTAAAAAGGATTTTGTTGCCTTATCAGACTTTATCGACCGTTGAGCGAAGAGTATAAATAGCAGAAGTTTTGAATTGAAGAAATACACTCACTCTTGCTATTGCTGCAACGCTGCCTAATTGATTTCTGAGATACTCGCATTCTGAAGTTATCTTTCAAGCTCTCAAAGACTCAAAGAACCTTACATTTCAAATCTTACATGGATATACCTTCGAGTCATCCTCTGGTTCACATTGTTGAATCGCGTTTCTTTGTTTAGAAACTAGAGGATTGTACAGCACTCAAACTTCTGTATTCATTGTTATTATCATATTTGAGTCTGTAACAAACGTGCTCTTAAAAGCCGTTTGAAAGATTACAAAGTGTTGTAAACCAGCAGCTGCGTCTGCGTGGATTGTTGTGGAGATACTATGAGTTCATACAAGTGAGGCTTGTGTGATCGGGTGTCTGCAGAAGGACTGTGTACATAAAATCTTCTAGTGTATCCTTCCTGAAAAAGGAAGAAGGGGAGACGTAGGATATTAATATCCGAACTTCCAGAAACAAACTCTTGACCCTACTCTTTACATTTACGCACTTATTTATTTATAGCTTACTGTTCATAAATTCATCGACTTCATTCCGCACTCTTTAGTTAGCCGAGAGATTTGCATTTAACTGAGATAAGCAGCGCGTGTAAAACGTGTTTGAAAAGAATTTGAAAAGTTTAAAATCAAAGGAGTTCATTCAACCCCCCATTCTGAACTCCTGTACTTGTTTTGATCCTATTTTTGGAACCATCAATTGGTATCAGAGCGGCCGCATCTCAGTTATTGAACAGCTATTACCTGTGCGTTATATTATCTCAATATGTCGATCTCTCACAACAAGATTCCTATGTTTTCCAGAGAAGATTATGACGATTGGAAGATACGCATGCAAGCGCATCTGGCTGTTATGGATGATGAAATGTGGACTGTTATCACTGAAGGGCCATTGAAGATAATGAAGCCCAATCTGGCGGTTGTTTTAACAAATGGCGAGCCTCGGTATCTTCATAAATCCAGACATGAAAAATATACAAATGATGACAGGAAGAAAGCAAACCTAGACAATGTGGCCAGGGACATCCTATACAAGACGCTGGACAAAGACAAAAACATGTTCAACAAAATCAAAACCTGCGCCACAGCCAAAGACATCTGGGAAAATCTGGTCCAGATATGTGAAGGAAGCGACGAGACAAAAGAGAACAATTTGACCGTCGCTCAACAGAAGTATGAGTCCATCAAGATGAAAGACGGCGAAACAATGACTGAATTTTACGAGCGCTTCAGAGCAGTTATCATTGAGTTGAACAGCCTTGGAAAAGAGTACAGCAATAGAGATCTAGCACTGAAAGTCATGATAGCGTTACCCAAGGAGTGGGACGTGAAGACCATGGCAACGAGGGAGTCGAAGGACCTGAACAAGCTGGAACTTCATTATCTGTTCGCAAACTTGAAGGCATATGAATTTGAACTCGAGACAAGATCTGAAGTACCATCAACCTCTCAGCCAAAAAAAGCATTGGCAGCTACAACAATCGAACAGTGCTCTCCTAGCACAAGCAAAACCGCTGATGAACTCAGCGATGACGTCATGTCCCTCTTCGTCAAAAAGTTTGGGAAATTCATGAGAAGATCTTTCAACCCTTCCTCTCCTTACAGTAACTTTCATAAATCTGATAAAGTAAGTACTGATATGAAATGCTTTAACTGTGATCGTCCAGGTCATTTTGCAGCAGATTGAAGTAGGCCAAGGAAGGAGGACAGATCCAGAGATGACAAGAGATCAGCTGATAGATACAAGCGAGAGGACAAGAGGAGTGATGATCGATACAAGAAGGAGGAGTGATACAAGAGAGATGAGGAATCTGATGAAATAGCTGTTGAGAGATCCAAGGAGCGATCCAAGGATAGGAGGATGAGAACAAGACCTGACAGAAGGTCAAATACAAAGAATGACAAGAAGGTGTTGATGGCAGAAGAAAGCACCAATAGCTGGGCAGATACTGATTCAGACTCTTCCTCCAACAGCAGCTCCTCATCAAGTGACATTGAACAGGAGGAAGTTCATTGCCTCATGGCTGATCAAACTTCGGACGATGAGGTATTCGATTTCTCAAACATTGAATTTACACGTGAGGATCTAGTTCAGGCACTGAACGATATGGTCCATGAGTACAAGAGTTTATCTCACACATTTGAGGAAATCAAGGCCGAAAACGCAAGTCTGAAAAATAGTTCAGCAGAATCGAGTTCTAACGAGCTTGAGGATACTGACAGTTTAAAGACTGAGTTGAGTAAGCTGAGAATAGAGAATGAATTGTTGAGAAGTGAGTCCAGTGAGCTCAAGGCTGAAGTTGAAAAACTAACTAAAGAAATGAGATCCTGGACCCAATCAGCTCGTGCCTTCCACAAACTACAAGAAATCCAAAAGTCAGTACATGATAGAACTGGCTTAGGTTTTAGTAATAGCGAAAGCAGTGAAGGAGAGATAAGTACTCAATCACAGCCAGCATATGACAAGTTCAACAAAATGAGCTTTGTCAAAGACAATATGATACATGACTGTTTTGAGTCGATAACATTTGATGACCAGAACTCTCCAAAGCTGAACGATAATGGAAAGGCTGGTATCGGCTTTTAAAAACCTGAGAACTTCAAGCCAAGATGGCTAAAGAACAAATTGGACAAAGATAAAGCGAAAGCTTGTCGAAAGACATTTGTTCCTAACCAGCCATGGCGTAGTTCAACGAAGGTAAAAATCTGGTTGGACAAAGGTTCAACGGAAAAGAGATCTATATGGTGAACATATGAAATCAAAACTCAATAGATCTCACTGTAATTATGCACAGACCCTTAAGGATACTTATACTGGAAAAAATGTTAAGGTAATTCAAGTATGGGTCCCGAAAGGGGTAATCCAATCAGGACCCAAGTAAAATTGGGTACCAAAAATTTGTTTGTATGATTGCAGGGTAACAGGAACAAAGCTACTGAAGACGCAATTATTGGGTACTTGGACAGTAGGTGTGCTCGACATATGATAGGAAACCCAAAGCTGTTGACAGATGTTGTTCCACACAAAGGAGCGAAAATAGTCTTCGGTGACAATGCTCACGGTAACACTCTGGGTAAGGGTAAGCTTACCCATGGTAACATCTCTATTTCAGATATATTGGTTGTTGATAATCTCACTTATATTAGTATCAGTCAACTATGTGAACAAGGTTACATAGTTAACTTTCAACAACACACGTGCACAGTTCAGAACTCAAATGGTCTGACAGTATTGGTGGGTAAAAGATCGGGGAATACCTACGTTATCGATTGGTCAGAGCAGTTGAAGTCTGAACAGCTTTGTCTTACAGCGGACTCTTCCAAGAGTTGGTTGTGGCATCAACGAATGAACCATCTAAACTTTAAAACACTTGCTATGTTGAGTAAGCATGATATGGTCTCTGGAATGCCCAAATTAAATTTTCTAAGGATAAGATCTGTGCAGCTTGTCAGCTTGGCAAGCATATCAAATCGACTTTCAAAAATAAAGGCGGAAAACGTTCTTCCCGTTGCCTTGAGCTTTTACATATGGATCTTTTTGGTCCTATTTCAGTAACAAGCTTAGGGGGAACGTCCTACACCCTTGCTGTTGTCGATGATTTTTCAAAATATACATGGGTGCTGTTTTTAAAAGCAAAATTTGAAACCGCCGACCAGCTGATACGTCTTTTGAAACGTTTGCAAAATGACAGATCTTGTTCAATCAACCGGATAAGAAGTGATCGCGGTACTGAATTTCTAAATTTTAAATTGACTTCTTATTTGGAAGACTTAGGAATTAAGCATGAGCTTTCAGCAGCAAGAACTCCTCAGCAAAACGGGTTAGCTGAAAGGAGAAACCGCACTTTAAAAGAATCTGCTAGATCTATGATTGCTTATTCTGGTATTTCTCAAAAATTTTGGGCAGAAGAAGTCAATACAGCATGTCACAATCAAAACAGATCTATGATTAATAGGATGCACGATAAGATCCCATATGAGATCTGGTATGGAAAGAAACCTGACATATCTTATTTAAGGGTGTTCGGGTGTAGATGTTTCGTTCCCAAAAATGGCAAAAAGCATCTAACACCGTTTGAACCTAAATCTGATGCAGGAATATTTTTAGGTTACTCTGCTGTCAGCAAGGCTTATCGTGTGTTCAACATCAAGAGTCTCACTGTTGAAGAATCTTCCCATGTTGTGTTCGATGTGACAAGTTTCAAATCAAATTCAGCTGCAAGCTTACACGACTTGTGCACACGTCTGGAATCAACAAGTCTTTAAGAATCTGATGATGACGTGTCACCACAAAGATATACAGCTGAAGAACAACCAAGCGTGGACACACAACACGATATTGTTCCACAAGATCTAACGACAGCTGGAGCAGAAGTAATCACTGCACAAACAAATGCTGCTCCAACAGATCCTGTTCCAACAGATCTTGCCACGTCAAACATTACGCAAGCAAATGATCCTACTAATATACCAACAGCTAACGTAACAGTAGCCAGTACTTCTTCCCAAGTGGCATCAAGACCAACAGTGAATTACAAAGCTGACAACAGCAATCACATACAACTGCAAGTATCAAAAATGGAATCTGATGCACAATCTAACAATGAAATCATCAATTGGTGTCAGAAGATCCAAGTAGCTCTATCCAGACAACAACAAAGGGGGAACAAGGAACAAATCCCATTGGGCTTGATCTTCGGTGGAATAGAAATCATCCACCTGAGAAAGTCAAAGGTAATTTCGAATCCCCTGGTCGCACACGAGGCCAGCTATCTCATGATCATTTTGATGCTGCATTTCTTTCGCATATAGAACCTAAGCAGATAGATGAGGCCTTAGCTGATCCAAGTTGGATAGACGCTATGCAAGAAGAATTAAATCAGTTTGAACGTAATAAAGTATGGACACTTGTACCTAGACCTACTAACCATTCAGTGATAGGAACTCGTTGGGTCTTTAGGAAAAAACTGAATGAAGATGGCATAGTAACAAGAAATAAGGCTAGGCTGATAGCGCAAGGATTTAGACAAATGGAAGGAATATAATTCGATGAGACTTTCGCACCAGTAGCTAGGTTATAAGCCATCCGCATGTTCTTAGCATATGCTGGATATAAATACTTCAAGGTCTTTCCGATGGACGTTAAGAGTGCCTTTCTTAATGGCGTCTTAACAGAGGAAGTGTATGTTGCACAACCTCCTGGCTTCATAAGTCATACACATCCAGATTTTGTTTACAAACTGGATAAAGCTCTGTATGGGTTGAAACAAGCACCCAGAGCTTGGTATGATACACTATCACAGTTCTTAATCAAGCATGATTTTGCAATAGGCACAGTGGATAAGACTTTGTTTAAATTTCTGAAAGCTGAGCATGTTCTGTTGGTACAAATATATCTTGATGATATTATATTTGGGTCAAATAACCCCAAATTGTGCCAAAAGTTTTCTAAGCTCATGCAGGACAAATTCGAGATGAGCATGATGGGGGAGCTAACATTCTTTCTGGGCTTACAAGTTCGCCAGCTGGAGAATGGCATTTTCATTAACCAGGCGAAATACAGGAAAGAACTGCTGAAAAAGTTTGGCATGGACAATTGTTCAGCAGCAGCAACTCCTATGAGCTCTTCAATCAAGATGGACAAAGATGAAGCTGTAACTGCCATAGAGGTATCTTTGTATTGAGGCATTACAGGCTCTTTGCTTTACCTAACTGCTAGCAGACCAGACATCATGTTTGCTGTCTGTATGTGTGCTAGATTCCAAGCAGAGCCAAAGCAATCACATTATATTGGTGTTAACTGCTAGCAGACCAGACATCATGTTTGCTGTCTGTATGTGTGCTAGATTCCAAGCAGAGCCAAAGCAATCACATTATATTGGTGTTAAGAAAATCCTCAAGTATTTAAAGGGTACTTCCAACGTGCGTCTTTGGTATCCCAAAGACTCAGGATTTCAACTAATCGGTTACAGTGATGCAGATTATGCAGGATGCAGGATTGATCGCAGGAGCACAAGTGGAACTTGTCAATTCTTGGGAGTCGGTTGATTTCCTGGTTCAGTAAGAAGCAGACATCCATTGCCACGTCAACTGGTGAGGCAGAGTACTTAGCTGCTGGCAGTTGTTGCGCTCAAATCCTCTGGATTCAACATCAGTTGAAGGATTATGGCATTGATTCTTCTGAAGCGCTCATTCTCTGTGACAACACAAGTGCGATAGCTATCACCCAGAATCCTGTGCTGCACTCAAGAACCAAGCACATTGACATAAGGCACCATTTTATAAGAGACCACGTGCTAAAGAAGAACGTTCTGTTGGAGTACGTGTCGACTGAGCAACAAGTTGCTGATATCTTCACAAAGCCTCTGCCAGACGCTAAGTTTTCCTATTTTAGGAATATATTAGGTCTCTTAGAATTGCCATAAATTTTTCTGTGCGCTAACGATCTGTGAAAGTTGAACACCAATGTTTACGTCAGCAACGAGTTCGTCTGTTCAGGGGGAACAGACATGCTTACGTCATCATTACATGTTGAACAACAATGCCTACGTAAGCTTTACTGATGGGAGATACCTGTCGTATGGGGAACATGGTTTCTGTGTTGTTAAGCGTAAAGTCAATTAAACAGGAGAAATCTGTCAACAGATATCTCCTATATACAATTGATTCTTATCTGTTAACAGATTCCACCATCCCCGCGAAACATAAAAACAGCTTTGCTTAGTTGTGACTATTTAAGTTTTTGGAGCGTCGTTTTTAACCTTTTTCCCTGTACGGGTAAAATCTTTTCAAAATCATTTGTAAAAATAGTACGCACCGTTGGATGTTTGACACGTGTTGTCTACATACGAACAGTCACATCTACATCGTCCCTTCTCTTACCTTTTCCTATTATTCCTTATTTATTTACAGCGTCTCCATTTTCAACATTTCTTACTTTGCAATATTACTGTATTGTTCTTGCGCTCTTGATATCGTATTTCTTTTGCAGATATTCAATCTCAGGCACTTTCACCACTCTCAATATTCTGTAATGGCTTCTTCGACGTTCACCAACGCCTATCTAGTTGACTTCGAATCAGTGTTGAACATTCCAGATAACGAAGGCATGCAGAATATGTTCAAAGCACTGGAGAGTAGTGGATTACGTGGTTTTATGGGGTGAAAATCGGTGTTGTATGAGTCAAAATTAGAACAGTTTTTTGATACAGCGTTGATACAGGGTGGAGATATTACAGGAGCTATCTCAGGCAAGTATTTCAGTATTTCTCCATCTAGGTTTGCAGGGCTTTTTGAGCTACCGACTAAAGGGCTATCGGACTTCTCTGATGTACCGAAGAATCTAGTATATGATGCTAGGAAACTCTTCTCTAAGTCTAGAGAACCTGTTGTTACACATGGGAAGAAGAAGCTTCTAAAGTATGAATATCGTCTGTTGAATGACATCTTGGCAAAATCGATTACAGTGAAAGCAGGTTCTTTTGATGCTGTGACAAATGAACGATTGCGGATGATGACGGTTATACATTTCGGGTTGAAGGTTAACTGGAGTAAGGTACTGTTTGGAGTTTTGGAAGAGATGGTGGACAGAACAGTGAAGAAGGCCAAGGGGTATGGAGCGCAAATCTCTGTTTTGTTGAATAGCGTCCCCGCGCTAACAATGGGAGAAGCAACTCCTTTTCCGTCCTCAAAGATTTTGTTTCCTAAGACAGTTCTTACATACATAACCACAAACCAAACATCTGATACTCGTGGACAATCCGATGAGGGAGGCAGAACGCCAGTGGCAATTGTGAAAAGAGCCTCCAAATCAAAGAAGAAGTCGGAACCCACCAGTGATGCACCTGTGGAGATTGTATCGGAAGTGGTAGGGTCGAAGAAGCGACCAACAGTTGAGGGTAGTGAGCCTGTTGTTCCAAAGAAAAGGCGAACTACGAAAGGCAAAACATCCGCCTTCACAGAAAATATGGATATGGAATCTGTCACACAGGGTGCAGCACCTCTTCAAGTTATTGAACCAACACCTGCTGTGACAGCCGCTCTACCTCCTGTACCCAAGAGAAAATCACGCAAGAGAAAGTTGATTCTGTCAGAAGGTTCTGATGATGACTATGTTGAGGAAAACATAAATGTTGCATCTGTTAAAGTTGCTGGAGTCAATGTTGAGGAATCGATTGAAAATGTGAGCCACGTATCTGCAGAACAAATGTTTACTGAGGCCGATGTTGGAGACATTTCTTTTGGTGATTCAACAGCTGATAATCCTGAAGAGTTGGCACAATGGTTAGAGAATTTTATTTCTGAGGGTGCTGAACAGGTGAATGAATCAGACAGTGATCTAGTTCAAAGACCAGTGGATACAGTTGATGTTGAACAATTGTTTGAGACAGTGAATGTTAACGAAGCTGAGGGCAGCAAACATCCAATGGTTGAAAAGGATCTCGCCCAAGCTGTTGGCAGCAAGAAAAATTGCCGAGGAGCTCATGTCAATAGATGATCTATTGCTGCAAATTCCAGATGACATGCTGCTACCCTCAGTTACTGCTGCGGAGATTACATAGATTAGGCTTGGTGAGTCCATTTCTATCAATGAGTTTCAGGAGCGTGATTTGTATTATGCCAGTCTGCCCCGCATTTCTGAGCTTGACAAGGGGAAGGAAATTTTGGAGGAGGATGAACCTGTTAAAGGGAATCCTGCGTGTGAAACGATTGAATTAATTTGTGGAGATGTCGAATTTCTTGTTCAGCTGCGTGATATGGTTATGAAAGACGTCGTAGAATTCTTTCATTCTTTTTCCCTTAATAAACTATCTAAATTTGATGCTTTACTGGAGTTGAAAGAAAAAGAAAAATTGATGTTGGAATGGGCTGAAACTGATTCTCTAGAGACTGCTGTCAAGAGGAAAATGTATATATTGGCGAAGTACAGAGAGATGTTGCTCAGGAAGTTTTTGGACTCTCATAGAAAATACTTCATTTCTGGCCAGCCATGGACAGCAACAGCATCTCAAATAATTGATCTACTGACTGTTGCCCATTCCAAATCTTTAGAAGCCTTAGTGTCACAACAGAAAGAGCTTGGCCTACCTATAGATCAACCATGCACTTCTACGTTTCTTGATGCATCTGTAGGTAGTGGTGCTGTCCTAGCACAATTTTACTCTATGGCCAAGTCCATTTGCTGGGTGAGGCCATTGGTTTTGATTGATGGGGGTGTGAACACCCATTCATGGAAATGATTTATGGAGGAAAAGTTGTAAGTTGTTCTTGTTTTTAAATATGAAGAAACTTCCAAAGTCTGTGGTTGAAGAAGAGTTTGTCCGTCACTGCTATCTGATTGAACCAGTACAATATTGGGGAGCTGCCCCTTCTTTAATTAAGACTTGGGGCTGGGCAAGAGTATGTACAGATATTATTCGATATCATATGTTTGGCTGTTTGATACCAGTGCGTGAAGATGTTTGCACCGATATTGTTGTATATAATTTGGGAATTGAGCGCATTCCAGCGAGTTTTCGCAATATTTTTGCACAGGGTGTGAGATCTGGATTTGTATTAAGATTTATTTGTTGATTGTATCGGTTTTTGGGAGTTTACTGTTGGTCGAATCTTTGTTTGAGAGTTTGGTTGGCATTTTCGGGTTTGAAATAGCATTTGGAGCAATTCTGGAAGTTTTCGTGTTTTTGAGATTTTTGAGTATCAGCTGGTTTTTATGGTGAGAGCTGGTCGGTGATGAATCCAGCAGAAGCGTGTTTTAGCATGAGATTCCTGAAACGCCATCGTTTGCGTGAAGTCTGGTTGCGCGTGTTGAAATCAGCAGATGCATTAGTGTATTTGCGTTGAGGGCTAAAACGACTGCATTTAGTTTAGTTGGCGCGACGTCGTTTGGATGTTGCGTCTGGTACCAGCTGGTGGAATTGCGTGCGTGTGTCTGCTGGTTGTTCAGCAGAAGCAGATGTCAACGCGGGTCAACATTCCTATAGCTCAAAGAGGGAACGTCGTCGTTTGGATGTTGCGACTGATTGTCCAGCTGCGAGAGATTTATTCGTTATTGTAGCTTGCTGCTGGTATTTAGCGAGTGCTGCTATCAGATTTGATGACGTCAGTGGAGCGACGTCGTTCGAGTTAGTTGCAGCGCTGCGTTTTGAGGTTGCGACTGGAACCAGCAGAGAGAAGTGTTGTGCGTTGTTTTGTTCTTGCGACTGGATACCCAGCTGCTGGTATAGCATCCTGTGCGATGTCTTTTGAGTAAGTTGGCGCGACGCCGTTTTGAGAATCAGCAGTTGGTTCCTTGCGTCTGCTGTTTATAGTGTTCCTGCTGGTTTGTTGGTACCTACTGATTTTGTCGGTGGATTGTTTTTAAGATTTCAGCAGTTGTGGGAATTATTTAAGGAAGACTTGGTCTTCGAATTTGTGATATCAGTTCTCATACTTAGAAATTTCCAGCTTTTCGTTCTCTGTTTCTTCAAACCCTTGTCACTGTTCACCGTGAGCTATTCCGGTGAATTCCCGTTGTTTCCGGTGGTTGTTTTGCTCGTGTGAGGTAGCGTTGGACTCCTCTCGAGAAGCTCTATCACTCTTCACCAGTTTTAGAACCTGTAATTGGCTAGTTGAGGAACGCGAAGTTGCTGCCGTTCGAGTTTTGCGTCGACCGGGTAGAACTAAGTTCAGGTTTTCGGTGAGACCTTGTTCCTAGCCATAGTTTTAAGCTTCTTACTTAACTGTTGAGGTATATTGAGCAGCTGGTTGAGTGTGACTCCCGGCCGTGAGCTTGTTTAGCATCCCGTTGGATTTATGTTGTGTTTTCCGTGTGTTTATCAGGCTTTTACCAGAGTCTTCGGGATTTCATTGTGGTAACCAGCGTGTGCTATTTGTAGCCCAGAAGTATAAGGTACGGATTTGAGCTTTATTTAGCTTGGGATTGGCGTGAGATATTATGCGTGGCTGCTGGGATTTTTCGGTGAACTTATCTGTGTAATGATTGCTGAGCATTGGTGTTTATGCTAGCTGTTTCATGTGAATTGCATACATGCATTCGTTCACGCATATTTCAGATCCCTTATGTATCGTATTTTGCAGCCTTG
>KQ988646.1:405446-431785 GCA_001598015.1 Dorcoceras hygrometricum
GAAGCAACCTGGGAAGTTGAGGAGAAGATGAGGCAGGAATGGCCTCACCTGTTTGAGCGCTGAGATTGCATAATTTCCAGGTAAATTTTTTATTTTTGCTTCGAATTTTGGTGCTGATTTGCATGTTTGATGTGTTCTTCCCTGTGTCTGCCTTTGATTTCGAGGACGAAATCTCTTAAGTTGGGGAGAATGTGAGGATTGAGAAGTTAGATTAGTGATTAATTGATTTTATTTGGGATTAATCACGTGTGTTTTGAGGAATTTGCGAAAGGATTGAAGTTCCTGCTGTTTTCGAATGTTGCGTTGAATTTTGGAGAATTATATCGTAGCAAATTTTGGTGCAAAGCTGTTAATAGCACGCTACTGTAGCGGAGTCAACGCTGGTCAAAGTTACTGTAGCTCCTGCTGGTGGAATTGGAATCAGCAGATATGGTGACATCAGTGTGACGCATGAAGATCTGCTAGCTTTGGTGCGAATTGAAGTTGCTGCTGGCAGACATCGCGCGTAGCGTGAGATATTTCGAATGTTGCGTTGAATTTTGGAGAATTATATCGTAGCAAATTTTGGTGCAAAGCTGTTAATAGCAAGTTACTGTAGCTCCTGCTGGTGGAATTGGAATCAGCAGATATGGTGACATCAGCGTGACGCATGAAGATCTGCTGGCTTTGGTGCGAATTGAAGTTGCTGCTGGCAGACATCGCGCGTAGCGTGAGATTGAGCGAGGAAGTGACGCGTGTTAGTCAACATTTTGGAGCGTTGACTATTAGTTTCAGCAGATGCGCTTGTGAAAGAAATCAGCAGATGTTTATTTATTTCTGTCTTCAGATTTTAAGTTGTTGTTACGAGACGTTTTATTTGTTTCTGAATTGATTAAAAACATTATTTCTATTCCTATGCTTGATACAGATGGATATTCTTGTATGTTTGCTAATTCTATTTTCAATATTTACAAGAATGAATGTTTAATTGGAATTGGGGAATGCGAAAACGATTTACACACCTTAAAATTAAAAGACGTTCCAACTCGCGATGTCGAAGCACACACAACAACGATTAAACGGAAACACGATAACTTGAACCCAGCACAACTTTGGCACGCTAGGCTAGGTCACATTTCTCTAAGTAGGATGAACAAGTTGGTTAGGAGTGACTTGTTTGATCTGTCAGACATCAACTCCCTACCGACTCGTGAATTCCTGTCTAAAAGGAAAGATGACCAAGCAACCCTTCAAGGGCAAGGGTGAACGTGCCCAAGGCCTATTGGATTTGATCCATACTGATGTGTGCGGCCCGTTTAGTATTGGTACTAAATATGGTCACACATACTTCATCACCTTTACCGATGATTACTCTAGGTATGGGTACTTGTACTTGATGAAGTACAAGTCTGAATCCTTTTAAAGGTTCAAGGAATTAAAGGCTGAGGTAGAAAATCAATTAGGCAAAAGTATTAAAGCACTTCGATCCGATCGAGGTGGTGAATACTTAAGTGCTGAATTTCAAGACTATCTAAGGGAGAATGGGATTCTCTCACAGTGGACCCCTCCGGCCACACCACAGATCAATGGTGTAGCGGAGCGTCGTAATCGGACCTTGTTGGACATGGTTCGATCTATGATGAGCTTCACCGAACTTCCCACCTCGTTTTGGGGCTATGCGCTCGAAACGGCGGTAATGTTGTTGAACAATGTCCACACCAAGGCAGTGGATAAAACTCCGTATGAGATATGGATGGGCAAACCACCCAAGTACTCATTTATGAGGATTTGGGGATGTCCTGCTTACGTGAAGCAGACAGTGGGAGATAATCTGGATACGAGATCCATCTTATGCTACTTCATTGGGTATCCAAAGAATTCCATTGGATAGTACTTCTACTATCCGAGCGAGACGAAAGTGTTTGTCTCTAGGAATGCCACCTTTATGGAAAGGGAATTTCTACTTGATAGAAAGGGCAGAATAGTAGAACTCGAAGAGATTCGAGAACCAACTGAAGTACCAAGTGAATCTCCTGCACCTACAGAGCCAGCACCAGAAATGGTCGCACCTAGGAGATCCGAAAGGATTCCTAGGGCTCCTGAGAGATATGGCTTTCTCCTTGAAGATGATCAAGGTGATCAAGATGTTGGATCTGATCCAAGAACTTTCAAGGAGGCAATTTCCGATGCTGATTCTAACTATGGCTTGAAGCAATGCAGTCTGAGTTTGACTCAATGCATGCTAACCAAGTTTGGAATCTCATTAACCCTCCCAAAGGAATTGTTCCTATTGGGTGTAAATGGGTATACAAGAGGAAACTTGGGCCTGATGGTAAGGTAATGACCTACAAGGCACGACTAGTCGCAAAAAGTTACACTCAAAGGCAAGGTGTTGACTATGATGAAACATTCTCGCCAGTCTCAATGTTCAAGTCAATTAGAATCTTGTTAGCCATAGCCGCATGGTACGACTATGAGATATGGCAAATGGATGTGAAAACTACATTCCTTAATGGAAACATTAAGGAAGAGATCTATATGACGCAGCCTGAGGGTTTCACATCTGTTGGAAACGAGCATAAGGTATGCAAGCTTCAGAGATCGATCTACGGTCTCAAACAAGCATCACGAAGTTGGAACCTGAGATTCGATGAAACAATTAAGGAATTAGGTTTAATCAAGAATCCCGAGGAGCCATGTGTCTATAAAAAGGTAGTTAAAAGCGCTGTGACATTCCTCGTACTTTATGTTGACGACATTATACTCATTGGGAATGACGTAGGAATGTTTCAGTCAACTAAAGTATGGTTGTCTAGCAGATTTTCGATGAAGGACATGGGTGAAGCATCCTATATTCTTGGAATACAGATCTATCGGGATAGATCTAAACGGATGCTCGGACTCACCCAAGCTACCTACATCGATACCATACTTAAGAGGTTCTCTATGGAAGAGTCCAAGAGAGGACACCTACCTCTGTGCCACGGGATCACTCTATCTAAGTCTATGTGTCCGAAGACTGATGAGGAGATAGAGAGTATGACACGTGTGCCATATGCCTCGGCAATAGGTAGTATTATGTATGGCATGATCTCGACTAGACCGGATGTCGCATATGCTCTGAGTGTCACGAGCCGCTACCAGGCCAACCCCGGCCAATTGCATTGGATGGCCGTGAAGGATATTCTTAAGTACTTACGAAGGACTAAGAATATGTTCATGGTCTAAGGGGGTGGTGAACTGAAACTGGAAGGCTACACTGATTCTAGCTTCTAGTGTGACGTGAATGATTCGAATCAACCTCTGGATTTGTATTCATGCTCAATGGTGGTGCTGTCTCTTGGATTCCAAGCAAGACACAATCGCGGATTCAACCACTGAGGCTGAGTACATCGCAGCATCAGCTGCTGCTAAGGAGGCCGTTTGGATAAGTAATTTCTTCCAAGAGTTGGGCGTCATTCCTAATGGAGTTGGTCCAGTCCCGATGTACTGCGACAACACGGGTGCCGTTGCACAAGAAAAGGTGCCTAGGTCTCACCAAAGATCCAAACACATACTGAGGAAATACCACATAATCCGGGATATTGTGGCTAGAGGTGACATAGCAGTTGAGAGAGTCGCCTCTGCGGAAAACGTTGCTGATCCACTTACGAAACCCTTGCCAGGACCCTTGTTTGAAAAACATCGCGAAACAATGGGACTGCATCTTATGAGTAGTTGGCTTTAGGGCAAGTGGGAGATTGTTAGAGTAGATGCCCAACTAGCCAACTTGTGTCGTGTGGTTTTATAGACTCTTGTATGAAACAATCTTTATATATGATATTCGCATTCTTTTATATGGCGTTCTTTAATTTCATTATGTGTGTAATGATTAAAAATTGCGTTGAGTAAAGACCTAAAATGCACTAAAGCTTATGTTAGATGTGATAGTGGGTATGACGGCTATCATGAAACACATCTAATAGTCGTTGTGTATTCTGAACGTGTTCCTAGTCGATTGGGCCGTCCGGAAATCGTTCCGGGCCGATTCGACGAGGAGAATCCATTCGTGCAGAATTCGTCAGTGCTTCTAGTGCAGCCTGACGAAGGAGTCTCGGTTCTGGTGGTGGACCGGATTGGCGATATCTACCGCAATCTACCGAGAATAGCCGGGTTCTTGTAATTCCGGTTGGAGCTAGGCACAAGTGCCAGCAAGGTAGCGTTTTGAACACCCTATGTATGACGATATTGTATTGTTATTTTTCGATTGATCGTCTCCCGGCCGTTTAATTTCTGTTCTTCCGCTGCCTAGCCAAGGGGTGGATCCGGATCCCCAAAAAATAGGCACCTTAACTATTTCTTAAACACAAGTTACACATACCCTAGCCTCCTCTACACACACACCAGCCATCCCCCTCCCTCACAAGAACACAAAATTTCGAAACCAAGCAGCCATTGAAGGAACTTGGTGATCCAAATCTGGCGGCGCCCCGATCTCGTGTCTACAACGTCCTTACCTCGCAGATCCACGTCTTCTCCAACCCAGGAATGTGATATCAACTTATTTCTCACCATTTAAACTGTATTAGACTCGTTTTTAAAGATTTATGGCCTGTTTGAATGCGATTTAAGATCCATGCTGTATATTTTTGGATCATACATACACTCCACTTTCTAACATGATTTTCGATCCCATGTTGTGTAGCTTCGGTCCATGGGTGTTCCAGGGGCTTGGGGTGATCCTTAGTGGTCTTATGATGGTCCCTAGATGTCGAATCATAGGCTGGTTCGAGCCAAAAACAGCGCTGGTCGAGGGAGAGTCGCTGGTGCGCCGCGCGGTTGTGCAGCCTCCTTGTCATCCATCGTGCGTGCACTGTAGACCTCGGTTGGGGCTGTGGCTGGTCTCGTTGGAACTGGATGGACCTTGGGTGGTCCATTCGAAGGGGCTCCGGCCATGGTTGCCGTATCATGGAGCACTAAAGGCAGTAAGTGGCTGTCGCGGGTGAGGCTTGCGGCGGCGTGCATGGTGTGCATGTCTTGTGTGTGTAGCGTTTTGGATGGATGGGTTCGGTTAAATTGAACCGGCTGGTTTGGTTGGACTGGAGCGGTTCTTCGAGTCTCGAGTCAAATGTTTTAAAATCCATATCCCAACGTTAAGGCAGGAGTCTCTCAAATCTGGCCTCAGCTTTCACTCACCTCTGACTACGCTATCTCAAATCTGACTCTCCAATTAGAACACGCGCTTCTAATCAAAACGATGTCGCGCTTCTTAACAAAACGACGTAGCATAGGGGTCCCGCTCTCACAACAGATCCCGCTAACGCTAATCCAGACTTGACCACATAAACGCTCACATTTGTTCACACCCACTAAACAGATTCCACTTACAAGTGTCAAATCTGAATACTCGATACGACATTGCATTAACTCCTGCAACGCCATATCTAACTAGCACCTTAAACTACAGTGTTTCACTCCCTGATTGCGGAAATTCATGCAAACACACGAGGGACAGATCTGAACATCCATATTTCACTCAAATCTGAAATTCTGAAAATCACCAAATATTCTCATTTGAAAAACCGATAATCAGAAACTCAATTAGCTAATCCTAATGTGAGACCTGTGTTTTTGCAATCAGGTGTTGCTCGGGTTGAAACCAGCTGGTAGTAGATGCATGTGTTGAAGTCATCGAATTTGCCTAAGTGTTGGAATCAGTAGTTGAGATGCTATCAGCTGTCGAGAGAGAGTATAGTTTTGTTCGGGTTTTTGCATCAGCTGATGAGCGATCACATCAGCTGTTGGTATTTCAGACATTGCTTTTTTTTAGGAAGCAGCAGCAATGCTGACGTGGATTTCTAACGTTGGTGTATTAGCGTGTATCCAGCTGTTGTGAGAGACCAGCTGTTGGTTAGCGATCAGCAGTGGCTAGCGAGTGACCTGTCCTGTGGTGACGTGTCCCTCTCTCTAAAGCGTCGATGTTTTGTGAACAGAAACCAGCTGTTGGTTTTGCTAGCGTGTTTCTTAGTGGGTATCGTAACTACGTCGTTTTTATAAGTTGGAACGACAGAGTTATGGGTGTAACGTTTAGCATCAGCTGTTGGTCGCGCTAGACATCTACTGTTGAGGGATCTAATCCGTTGTTTTATTCAGCTGCTGGTTTGTTGATCAGCTGTTGGTAGTGAGGTGATGTGTCCCTCTATGACGTCGTTTGGTTAAGTTGGTACGACGCAGTTTAGCCTTAGCGGTGTTTGAGAGATTCGGCTGTTGGTTCGATCAGCTGTTGGTTGAGATAACAGTGATGACAACTGTTTTTGTCGGTGGAATCTGTTCCTGTTTCTGTCAGCAGTTGAGAAGTGTATTTACTGGAAGACTTGGTCTTCGATTGTTTAACATATCCCATACATAGAATATTTCCCCCGATTATTGTTCTCTGTCTCGAACCCTAAGCATTGTTCACCGTAGCTTTTCTCCGATGATTCCCGTCGTTTTCGGTCGTTGTTTGGAACGTTACAGGTAGCTTTGGACTCCTCTCGTGAAGGTGCTTCATCCTATACCATAGATGGAAGCTATAATTAGCTGGAAGCGAGATCGCGAAGCAGCACCAGTAGCCGCGTGTTGTGTTGTTCAGATAGCGCTTCGGTTATTCGATGAGATCTTATTCTTAGCCTTTTTAGAGCTTCCTGTTGAGTTGTTGGGTAGGATTAATTGCTGGTTGAGTTGTTTCTCCCAGGCCGTGAATTATGTGTAGTCCCTGAGTTCTATGCGTGCCTTGTTTAGCAGGTTTCTTATCAGATTTCTCGGGACCCCGTATGTAGTAATTGTTGCACAGAATATCGGGGTACGGATTTGAGCTTGTTATAGCTTGGAATTGGCGTGGGACATTATGTGAGGTTGCTGTGTGCAATTGCTGTGTATTCTGGGTTGTCGACTGTTTGCATACATGCCTTATTCACGCTCATTTCAGCTCTCTATTGCATCGTATCTTGTTGTATTGTTGTTGTTCTGTTCTTACCAGGATGCGAGGGCGAGGGCAATACCGTACTCTCATCTCCCTGCTTGGATCTGTTAGCCCTCATACGCCGAGTGGTTAACTACCACAGTTCATGAGTTTGGCAACGGCAGGTTGAGCTGTTTGATGCATTTGGTATTTGGGTGTGGTGTAAAGGCGAGCGGGTAATTCCCGTATGCTTGTACACACACCAGTGGCCACCATTCGTTTCAGACCATGTTGAGCATGTGCTTGAGTTTCCTTGGCTCCCTTGTTCGGTCGAAGCTTTAAGTTGTTGTGTAGTGTCTCATGCATAGCATCTGCATTTTATCTTATGCTGTTTTTTAGCTGTTTCAGTTTCTCTGTACTGGGGTTTGACCCCCATGTCCTCTGGGGCTTGGTTTGTTTTGTTTTCCTGTTTGTCGTTCTGGTTTCCCAGGTTACTCAGCTGGTCTTGGAGTTGGCCCAGCTGTAGGTGCCCCGAGAGGTGCTTATAGTGTCCCAGTTATGTATAGTATCTATATGCACTGGTATCACCGTGGGTGGGATGTCCCGGGTGATGATCAGACATTTATAGCTAGTAGTCTGTTGTATTCAGTTGTGGTTGTTGTCAGGTATTTGATGCATGGTTATGTTGTATTGTTTTACTTTGGGCTTGTAGCCTTTGCTTGCTTTGAGTAACTGGGATATATTTTGAGTATTACCGTATTTTAAATTATATTGTCTTTCTGTCAGGCCAAAAGAAAAAAAAAAAATTTAGCCACTTTAGTTGCTTCTGCTTTGTTTTGCGTGGTTTAACTCTGAGTCGTGCACGAGGCCTGACACCTAATGCAAATCTGATTAGCTAATAAATCGTACTTATCAATTTCTAGTCCTCACACATCTCAACTTTAAAACAATTGCCAATTTGAGTAAGCGTGAGTTGGTTGATGGCTTGCCCAAGCTAAAATTTCAAAAGATAAGATTTTCTCTGCCTATCAGTTGGGTAAACACTTAAACTCTACTTTCAAAACAAGAGGCAGTGTGAAAACCTCACGAAAGCTGGATCTTTTACACATGGATTTCTTTGGTCCAATACCCGTAACCAGCTTAGGGGGAATGAAGTACACCGTTGTTATAGTTGATGATTTTTCAAAATTTACTTGTGTGTTATTTTTGAAATCAAAGTATCAAACTGCCAACCAACTAATCAAGCTCCTAAAACGTCTTCGAAATGAGCAATATTGTAATATCAACCGGATTGGGAGTGATAGAGGAACATAGTTTTTAAATTTCAAAATCTCCTCCTATCTCGATGACATTGGAATCAGACATGAGTTGTCTGCAGCTAGAACACCTCAGCAAAACGGGTTGGCTGAGCGTCGAAACAGTGCTTTAAAAGAGGTTGCTACAACTTTGACTGCTGATTCTGGAATTTCAAACAAATTTTTGGAAGAAGCAGTCAATACAGCTTGCTAAACTCAAAATAGATCAATGATAAACAAGCGACATGGAGTCACTCCATATGAGATTTGGAATGTCAAGAAACCTGATATCTCGTATTCCGGGTTGTTTGGATGTATATGTTTCATCCATATTAATGGTAAAACATACTTAATAGCATTTGATGTAAAATCTGATGCAGGTATATTTCTGGGATACTCAGCCGTGTGCAGAGCATATCGAGTCTTCAACCACAAGACACTTACAGTTGAAGAATCTGCTCAAGTGTTGTTCGATAAAACCAGCTTCTGATCAACCTCTGCGTCAAAATTAAATGATCTGTGCAATCTTCTGGAGTTTACCAACCTTGATGAATCAAGCGATGATGAAGCACAAAATTTATGTCAAGAGGATGACCAGAACGCTCCAGATATGCCTATTACAAACGCAGATATTCAAGCTGTTCAGCGAGCCGATCCGGATTGCATTCAAGCTGGTGGCAAACATGAGCAGATTGATGAACCAAAAATAACAAGTGGTAATCAAGACAATCCAGCTGGGACACGAGGGGAACAACACGAACCATCTACCTCACAAGAACCAGATCTTCGGTGGAATAAAAATCATCCACTCGAGCTGGTCATCAGTAATCCTACTGCACCTATTAGGAAATGAGGCCAGATGATAAACAAATACTTTAATTATACTTTCATATCACACATTGAACCCAAGAATGTAGAAGAAGCCTTAGCTGACCCAAGCTGGATAGACGCTATGCAAGAGAAATTAAATCAATTCAAACGTATTAAAGTGTTCCTTGACCTGATGATCAAGACATTATAGGAACTAAATGGGTCTTTAGAAATAAGTTAGATGAAAATGGAAATGTAGTTCGAAATAAGGCTAGGCTGGTAGCGCAAGGATATTGGCAAGAGGAAGGCATAGCTTCGAAGAATCCTTCGCACCGGTAGCTAGACTAGAGGCTATTAGAATTTTTCTTGCATATGCATCATTTAAGAATTTTAATGTTTAACATATGGATGTCAAAATTTCATTCTTCAATTGCATCATGAACGAGGAAGTGTATGTTACACAACCTCCTGGCTTCGTAGATCGTACCAGACCAAATTGTGTATACAAGCTTGATATAGTGTTGTATGGTCTAAAACAAACTCCGAGAGCTTGGTATGATACTCTGTCCAAGTTTCTTATTGACCATGATTTTGTTATTGGATCTGTTGACAAGATACTTTTTAAATTATTAAAGAATGACCATGTCTTTCTCGTACAGATTTATGTTGATGATATTATCTTTGGCTCTACTAATTCCAAGCTTTGCGACAAATTTTCCAAGCTTATGCAGGATAAATTCGAGATGAGCATGATGGAGGAGCTAACGTTTTTCCTCGGATTTCAAGTAAAGAAGCTTGAGATGGAATATTCTTTAATCAAGAAAATTACACCAAAGAACTTCTCAAGAAGTTTGACATGGAAAAATGCTCAGCAGCTGCTACTCCCATGAGTGCTTACATCAAGCTGGATAAATACGAAGCTAGAACAGCCGTTGAGGTAACCATGTATCGTGGGATGATTGGTTCACTTTTATACCTCACAGCCAGCAGAGCCATCATATTCTCGGTCTTTATGTGTGCCAGGTTTCAAGCTGATCCAAAACAATCACACTACATGGCTGTTAAGAGTATAATTAAATACTTGAAAGGCACACAGAACATGGGTCTTTGGTATCCCAAAGACTCAAGTTTAAATTTAATTGGCTATAGTGATGCAGACTATGCAGGATGTAAGATTGATTCGGCGAAGCACCAGTGGGACTTGTCAATTTCTGGGTGATAGATTAATATCGTGGTTCAGCAAGAAACAGACATCGATAGCCACAACAACCATTGAGGCATAGTACCTCGTAGCTGGAAGCTGTTGCGCTCAAATGTTGTGGATTCAACAACATCTCCGTGACTATGGCGTTGATGCACAAGAAGCACCAATATTTTATGACAACACTAGTGCAATCGCGATCACTCAAAATCCCGTGTTGCACTCTAGAACCAAGCACATTGACATACGCCATAATTTCATTTGAGACCATGTGCTAAAGAAAGACGTTCGGGTGGAGCATCAGCCGACTGATCAGCAAGTCGCTATATATTCACCAAGCCTCTACCAGACACTAAGTTTTCTTACATTAGAAACATTTTAGGTCTCCTGGATATGTCATGATTATGTTCTGCATGCATAAATTCATGGGGAACAATATGAGTCAGACAGATAACTCATCAGTCCGCTGGCTGTCTTCGAGCTGGTTAGTACCTTGCTGGTCTGGTCCATCTTGGGACATTTATAGCATGACGTATCATGGTGTTTGACTTATTTGTTCTTGCGCTGGTAAATAAAATCTAACGGTGGAGATTGGGTTACTTCTGAAACATTTTAAAATCGGACGGTCATCCTTCTGGAATTTCAAATGTCTTTTAAATGTGATGATGACATGTGTCTAGCAAAAACCCTTCTCTCTCCACGATCTTACATAAACTGTTTACTTTACTTGTTATAGTACGCTTTCAAAAACTTTCGTGCAATCTTGCTTTCTTGCAACTAAATCTACTGCATTCTTCGTGCAATCATTCACTTATTCTAATATCCCAATCCTATATTATCAGAAATGACCGTCTCTTTCTCTGTTAACACTCTACAGGTTGATTTCGAGTCTGTGCTCAATATGGAGAATTCTGGCATGGTGGATATGTTCAAGACTTTGGAAAATACTGGAATCCAAGGGTTTTTGAATGCAACTGATTCTGTTTATGAGGCAACTATGGTTGAGTTCTTCGCTAACGCGAAAGTGATAGAGGGAACGATCGTAAGTTTTTTTGCTAAGAGAAAAGTGGGACTGTAGCTTCTGGGTTGCCAACCGAGGGAATGGTTGGGTTTTTGGATATTCCGAAGGAAACTGTGATTGAAATGAGAGGACGATTCTCTGGATCCAATGTGCAGTTCCGTGCACACAGTAAAAAGAAAGAAATGAAGATGGAGCTTCGCCTGTTGTACGATATCTTGGCGAAGGCACTGTGTGCGAAGGCTGGGTCCTTTGATATGGTCACATCGAGAAGTTTGACATGATGGTAGCTATTTCTTCCGTTTTAAAGGTAAACTGGGCACAAATTCTTTTCCATACTTTAATTTCTATGGTGAACAATCCTTCTAGGCTGTCAAAAGGTTATGTTGTGCAAAGTAGTGTTCTGTTGGAAAATATGGTGAAGGCTGATCGGGGGGAATCAGTCAAGCTGCATCCACAGAATGTCCTAAATAGTAAATCTATGGCGACATATGTTAAGAAAAATCTGAAAGTAACTCCGGCAGGTGAGTCCAGCAAACAAACTTAGGATACAGCGAGTAATACTTAGGGTAGTGAATCGCAAATAGCCCAGCCGTGGACAAGAACCAAGGGTAGTAGAGACGAAGAAAGCTGTGAGTAAAAAGAAGAAGGCGGAAACGACGGAGGTGGATAAGAAAAAGAAGAAGCTTGTAAAGAAGACGGTGAACAAGACAGTGGAGGCTGGGAGCCAAGATGCTCCTGTGAAGTCCACTTCTGAGACCAGCTCAGATGTGGATTCACGCCAGCTTTCTAGATTCAAGAAAAGTGGCGCTACACCTAAGCTAAATTGATTCTGAATCCATCTGACTCGGAAACCACCGTGTCCATTCCTCAAGTACAAATTCAGATGAAACAGAGGACACGGAGGTAGAAGAAGCAAAACAAATTGAGTGATTCCCAGCCTGGTCCGATACCAGCCATACCAACTGAAGCTGAAGGGGTCTCTACAGCTGGTGGGCTCGATGTCGAAAAGGACACACACATTAGTGAAGCATAAATCATTGCTAGCCCATAAGGGCATGAGAGGACCGTTTCAATACAAGATGAACATGTTGTTGGTGATTATTACAACGATGATAGGCAAAAAGAGAATTTGGGGTGTGACACCCAAACGGACCAAGAAGGTCCCAATGAAATTGTGTGTAATATTGCTCAGGGAGAGCAAGAACAATACACTCCGGACGGTCTTGCCAGTTATGAAGGAGAAACCACAGAGATCGAGGACTAGGTGAATGATGAACGAATTGAGCAGGATGAGAGTAGTGCCCAAATTGCGAAGGAGACAGCTACCAATGACAGAGCTATTGTAGTGCGGTCTAGTCCTGAGCACCCAGCTAAGCTGGCCATGACATATACTGGGCAAGGTATCTTTGCACCCATACAAATCCGTGTCATCAACTGCACAACACACTTTTTGCCAAAGATTGATCCAGCGGCAAAAGGCATAGGGATGCTAGAAGTCATTGCCAGGCCTAACCCAGTACAGGAGCGCTGCCAGTTAGTGCTCAACACCGCATGGGAAGATTTTTCCAGTACTATGGCTTTGTTTGATGAATGGATGAACTTCCGCACTGTGGTAAGACTTAGAGATGTTTCCTCTTTTGAGGACCTGACCAAAATTGAAGACCAATTTCTGTGGCTGGATGAGACAGAGCAAGTGGATGAACTGCTGCAACGAATGTCGATGTTGATGTACAAGATGTATGAGCTGGAAGTACAGAAGCTAGTTGATGAGCATCTGGAAAACTTCAAGCTAGATGTACCTTCTGTCAACCATGATTATCTGTGTATTCGATTTCTCAACAAGGAGCTCAAGGAAATAGCAAGGAAACACAGGGATCAGCGTGTGCTAGATTGTTTACCCATTGTATCTCCTGAAGCTTCTTTTGCAGGAGATGTTGCCAACCTAGCCATTCCTCATCTCTCCTTTTCTGACGTACACAACGGTTTGTCTACAAGAGCAGCATCAGTCCAATCAGCACAACCAAAGACTTTTGCTATTGATTTTTCCACTCAAGATGAACAGGAGCAAGAAAAGGCAAAAGAATCAGCTCAACAAGGAAAACAGGTCGATGTAAATGTTGAGGTAGTTAATCGGATAGTTGAGAAGATTGAGGAGACATGGAACGAACAGTTGAGTTCTGCGGGTATACATCAGACGACGGAGCAACTGGCTCCTGAAGTATGAGACGAACCTCAAAGGAGTACAAACCCCTCTGGATCAAGTTCTACGTGACTTTTCCCATACTGTTCCTAGTCTCACTTTGAGCTCTACTCTCCATCTTGAACCAAATCCATCCACCCTCTAGATGGTTGTATATACTGGTGACAGCAAAGAGAACACACGTTTAACTTTCGAAAATGACACAAATTCTTCCCACACTGGATCACAGCAAGTGTTTGTAACAAGTCCCCCAGCAAGTCATCATACTAATAATAAGCTCGAAGAGGTCGAGAAGGTCATTGCTTCACTAGACTCAAGGATAATGTCTATGGATTCACGGATGCTGTCTATGGATTCAAAGGTGCAGCCCATGGATTCTAGACTTGAGTCTATGGATTCCAAAATTGAACAGTTTTTGAACGTTCAGACATTTCTGAAGCACGACTTTGGTACCTACAAGCGCGCTTTCTATGATAAGATGGATACGATGGATGGCAATGTTAAGTCTTCTCAGACATCAATGGAAACCACTGTTCTTCATCATCTTACCGATCATCAGCTTCAGCTAGCCAGTGATCTTGATTATGTCAGATTACAGCTGGCTGAATTGGTAAACCATCTCAAAGAACCTGGTGATGCCAACAATGGGGAAGGTGGTCAAAGTGGTAGTAGACCGGGGGAAGGATCAGGTAGACAAGGGGAAGGTCCGAGTAGTACAAGAGGTAAAGGACCAAGCCCAAGCCATAGAATGGGTGAAGATAGCAGCAGATATAAGAGGAGTCGATGGTTTTTAAGTGAGGACGGCCTCAGTAATTTTTGTATAGGACTAAGTTGTTTGTAACAAAATTTTGTTGTAATTGGTTAACGGTCAATAGATATCTCTTTACGACCAAAGTTTTGTCACACCAAAAAGTGAGAAATTGTTAGGATAAATTTCAGAAGTTTTGGTGATGAAAAATAAACGAGAGATGGAAAATAAAAGAGATCAGTCTAACCAAAGTGACAAGATCTGTACGAAGCTTACTACGTTGGATGTAGAAACCAGATAGGAGCAGAGTCAAATTGGTCAAGGAAAAACCAGCTCAGAGCATTCAGGTACGTTGGTTAAGGACAAAACAGCAAAGGTGAATTGGTCAAGCTGGTTAAGATCAAATCAGCTCAGGATATTGAGAAGTGTTTGTTTAGGACAAACCAGCTGGCTACTAAGTAATACAGATAAGTTCAAAGATGCTTGACCGGATAAAGGCAGTTAAATTGAGAAATGTAAATGCAGAAAGCTATAAAGAAATACGCTGCAATTTGTTTATGGAAGTTAGGAGATGAATATCCTATGTCTCCACTTATTCCCAATGGGAAGGATCCACTAGAAGAATTTGATTACAGCGGCCTCCGCTGCAACCCGATCCGACAGCCCGCAAGATACAAGAACTCCTAGCCACCTATGCACACCAGCCTACAAACTGTGTGTCTAGCTACACTTCTTTTACGCCTCAGTGAGAAAGGCTACATGGACTTGTTTAACTTCTCTGTCCAAAGACTACAAGGAGAGTATTTAATTTGATTCACTCAGTTTTCTGTTTCGCTCAAATCTTGAATGTATGAGTGAATCGTGTGTGAGATTTATAGTGTACGCTCAATCTATCGAATATAAAATCTCACACACTGGGAAGTGCTCCTCTCTGAGCTGGTTTGACGATGTCTTCCCAAGGCTTGTGCTGTCGACTTGATATTTATTTGAAGATTTTGGTCAGTGCACCAACTCACACTTGGGCACTGAACCAACTTGCACACCAGCTGTCACATAGTGTGCAAACGTGCGACTAGCACTGTGTTGTACGTTGTATTGTTTAATGTACTGCACTTGCACAACAATCTCTCTGTCTCATCATCTCATTTTGCTTGTTCTATGCTCTTGTTATATATAGCCCCTTATGCAGATTTGCCCGTTGGACACAAAGTTGTAGCCGTTGAAAAGTGTTCTGACACTGTTGTACTTTCCGTGCTTTGTCTTATAATACTTTGCAGGCTTTCTTCACTTTAAGCACGTGAGCACTGTACATGCGTTGCAGGCTTTCTTCACTTTGGCAGATAGTCTACGTGGATTCAAGAGTTCAAATTGCTTTGATCGTAGATTTGATAGCATCTGCTGATATGCTATCTGAGCTGGTTTAACCTTAACCAGCTTAGTTCATGTACGCCAGCTTGTCTCTATTCTGGTTTGTGCTGAGATGGTCAATACGTTACTTAGAGCTGGTTGCTTTTTCAACTGTACTGCTCTTGTTCTGTTCTTTCCTGCTCTTATTCACAGCTGCTCTTGTACATTTCTGGGCTCTGAGCTTGTTTCCCAGCTGGTTTCCTTCCCAACTGGTTTCTTTTTTCACTACAGGAATCTTCCTCCACGATTCCTTTGGTATCGGATGGCATGTGATCTTCTTTCATCATATGCGTCGATATTGTTCATGATCACAGACTCCTGCCTCCGCATTTATTCTTCTTCTTCATCTTCCCCATCATCCATATTTCTCATAAGCATCCAGCTTGACCATATTTCCCGATCTGGTTTTTTCTTCTTCGAGCTGGTTTGTCCTTAACTAGCTAGGCTCTATTCTTCTCGTCAAGAGCCTCTATGTACTTGCTTGTTCTCTTATTCCATTCGAACATCTCTTCCAAATCATCAGCAAGTACACAGTTCATCCTCTGGTTGATTGAACCAGTTCTTCGAGGGTACTTTAAACATTATCCTCGAAGAACTGCAATCCTGACCAGGGAGTATATCCCTTCATCTTTGGGATACAATAATCAGTTTCGATTCAGTCTTTCACTGGACTGAGATTCCTATGATGAACTGATTATTGTTGCGCTTAGTGATCTGATATGCACTTGATCACTGCGATTTTATATTCACCGGAACTTGAAAAATGCACTTGTATGCTGCACTTTATCTGCACTTGAACAGTTCAGCTCTTGAGTCTCACTTCACTTGATCCTTGAACTGCTCTTGCACAAAGCTGGTGAACTAGCTTGATATTCCCTGCACTCTGGATCTCTTCTGCTGTACAAGCTCGGGCGTTCCGTCACAGTTCCAGCATAGATATCTTCAACCAGATTAGCTTAGGCGTCCCCTTGCTCTTCCAGTTTGTATATCCTCTAGATTTGTAAAGACCCTTACTACTCCTTACTCAATAAAATAGATGCGGAATTTTATTTTATTTTTATACTAGTAAAACTCTTAGATGAATATGTCAGGTAATCTTTCTAAAAATTCAAACTCACTGATGAAAATAAATAATTAGTTTTAAACAAACATATCAAACCCTCAATCTCGATAATATATCCAAATCATGCATAATAATATAAAAATTATCTAAGTCATACAAATCCTTATGCATAAGAAATATATATATATTTATCTCAAACAAGTCGACATTAATTAAAAATGACTGAAACTGCTAAGCGGAGACGAAATGGTCACTGGATAGGTGCCAAGCCCGACTGCAATCAGCTCAGGAATCCTGCCCCTCGATCTCGATCTCAGCCATCTACATCCAGCAAGCATAGTGAGTCTAAAGACTCAACAAGTACAAAACTCAGGAATAACGAATAATAATTTATACATGCACGTGCAAATAAAAAATAATCCTACTTAAAAGAATTTCTTTTCTGAAATTTAAAAGCATAAACATAATAATCCTCAATAACGTTAAAACATTTGTATGCATAAAATAAGTTTGCAAAACCATTTTTCTTGTGAATTCCGTTTCCCGAATGTGGTCCCTCAATCTCAAGTTGCTTGATCAAGCTGATAAACACTAGTACTAGGTTGGAAAGGCACTACAGTACTCGTCTGAAGCCCAGACCCGTCAGTTGGAAAGGCACTTCAGTACTTATCTGAAGCCCGGACCCGTCATTTTGATATGACAAGCACAACGTCTCCCGACCCCATATCCGTCATAGAAAAACCACAATCAAGTCCCATCATTCAAAATTTTATTTTCCTCATTCATGCCTCAAAATAATTCCTCAAAATTTCCTCAAAAAGAATTATTTCCTCAAATCATAACCTTCTGCTCATAAAATATTTTATAAAAGTCAAGAATGCCATGAAATAGTCAAACATGCTGAATTTATAATTTTTAGAGATTTTATATCATAAATAAATTCCGAAATTTTCAAAAACCAAAAAAATGCTAAAAATTCTTAAAATCAACTGAAATCAAGCTTAAAACATCAAATAAAACAATTCACGAATTTTGGCAGCCCCTAAGACCAAAAACCTCAATTTTTCCGAAAATGACCCGAAAGGACCCACTCTGCGCGACAAAACCGTAAAAATCATATAAAATTCATTTCTTAACCAAATGACCACAAACTTGGACCCACATAACCCTACCTCGACGTACTTGAGTCTGGAACAAATTAATCCCAGAAATAGTTACGGGCGTGACCAACCGACGTCTACAACCACGCTGGTCGCACACAGGGGGAAAACCAGCCTAGGTGCTGTCAATTCCTCTAAACCGACCACTTCTTTCGACCCAAGGGCACGACCAGACACTAGACCAGACCCCAAGAGACCCCTGGACCCTCTCATAACCCGCTTGGCTCAACCCTTGGCCACAAACGAACCATGCTCACTCAAACTCTAACTACAAACCCTCAATGCAACCCTAACGACTAAACAGCCCCTTCACGCAGTCCCTCGTCTACCAAGGCCTCAAGGTCTTAGCCTGACCTATCCAAAGGCCGTTCCCAGACACACCTAGACCGTGCACGCTCACCCGAAGCCAAAGGAACCGAGGAGAATCCGTGACTCTCCATCCATGACCGATCTCCCACCCTCATGACTCCTCTCCTTCCCACACGTCTAGATCTTCACGCAGTCCCTCGTCTACCAAGGCCTCAAGGTCTTAGCCTGACCTATCCAAAGGCCGTTCCCAGACACACCTAGACCGTGCACGCTCACCCGAAGCCAAAGGAACCGAGGAGAATCCGTGACTCTCCATCCATGACCGATCTCCCACCCTCATGACTCCTCTCCTTCCCACACGTCTAGATCTTGCCTTGGCTGCCAAGTTCAAGAAAAGTTTATGTTAACATACAGATCAAACATCATATTCTGAATTTAAAACATCAAATCCTTTAGATCTACACACACAACTTAATATTGCTTGAAAGATGCATCAAGAACATTTTGTACTTGCCTTTCTTGAAAAAAAATAACTTACAACCAAGAAGTGATGTAGGCTTTTAGGAAACTGGGAACACCACCAAGCCAAGGAAGAGGCCTTAAGCCACAACAAAAATGGAGAGGAAAATAGGTAGAGGGAGGAGGGACGTCATGCAAAGGTTTTTGGGGAAGGGAGAAGTTGGAGCAATGAATTTATTTCCACAAGTATCATGTGTGTGTGTAGGCTATTTTGTGGACATGCACCCACATTCATAAATTCATGTGGTTGGGAGTTGTTATATGTATATATCATGAAATTGTTAGGGGGAATGAGGTGTGAAAGAATATGGAAATCTCGTGAGTGGGTGTGTAGTGTTGTTTAGTGACCAAAAAATTTAGTTAATTAGGAATAATCATGTGTTTAAAACTTTTGTATGGATTTGGCTTAAAAGTTACGATCACAAGCTTATATATATATATATGGAAGGGATAAGTTGGAGCTATGAATTTATTTCCACAAGTATCATGTGTGTGTGTATGCTATTTTGTTGACATGCACCCACATTCATAAATTCATGTGGTTGGGAGTTGTTATATGTATATATCATGAAATTGTTTAGTGGGAATGAGGTGTGAAAGAATATGGAAATCTCGTGAGTGGGTGTGTAGTGTTGTTTAGTGACCAAAAAATTTAGTTAATTAGGAATAATCATGTGTTTAAAACTTTTGTATGGATTTGGCTTAAAAGTCACGATCACAAGCTTATATATATATATATATATATATTTAATTTTTTGTTTAGGAAATAAAATATGAAAAATTAACTTTTAAGGGTTTTATAAATATTTTAATAATAAGGAATATTGCTTCGAACTTAGTGCTTGGCCTAAAATAATTTATAAAAACGAAATCAGTTTAACCTCGGTGTTCCCGTCGTCTTCCTTCCGGCCTTGCATCACCTAAATACAAACTCTAAACGGACTCGTAGGCAAAGTTGAATAAATCGCATAGCATAACGAAGGAAGTAAATAAAACAACAAGGTATGCGATTTAGGTAGGAATATTCCTGACGTTACAATACTCTCCCCCTTAACAAGAATTTCATCCTCGAAATTTGAAAGCTTACCGAAACGTTCTGGGTAGCGCTCCTTGATGTCAGCCTCTACCCCCCAGGTAGCTTCCTCCTCGGAGTGATTTAACCACTGGACCTTGACCATGAGAATAGTCCGATTGCGTAGATTTCGGTCCTGTCTGCCTAATATCCTAACAGCTCGCTCCTCAAAAGTCATCTGTGGCGTCAACTGCAGTGGTTCAAAGTTCAACACATGCTAAGGATTCGATACATACTTCCTGAGCATGGAAAGGTGGAAAACTTTATGTACAGCTGGTAATCTTGGCGGTAAGGCCACTCGATAGGCTACGGTCCCAACTCGTTCGAGGATCTCGAAAGGTCCTATGTATCTGGGTGCAGCTTGCCCTTCTTCCCAAATCTCATAACACCCTTCATCGGAGCGACCTTCACGAAGACATGCTCTCCCACTACAAACTCTAGGTCTCTCCTCCTCGAATAGACGTAACTCTTCTGTCGACTCTGGGCAGTCCTCATCCTCTCCCTAATCCTCATCACTATCTCGGCCGTCTGTTGGACTATCTCAGGCCCTAACTCTGCTCGCTCTCCTACCTCATCCCAGTGAATGGGTGATCTGCACCTCCTCCCATAGAGTGCCTCATAAGGTGCCGTACCGATGGAAGCGTGAAAGCTGTTGTTGTAGGTGAATTCTACTAGAGGTAGTTTGGCTTCCCAACTCCCTTGGAAATCGATATCACACGCACGAAGTAGATCCTCTAATGTCTGGTTCACCCTCTCTGTCTGTCAATCGGTCTGGGGGTGAAATTTCGTGCTAAACTGTAGCTTCGTCCCCAAAGAAGCATGTAGGCTCCTCCAAAACGCTGAAGTGAACCTAGTATCTCTGTCTGATACGATCGAAACTAGAATCCCATGCAGCCTAACAATCTCCCGGATATACAATTCAGCGTACTGAGTCATGGTGAACGTGGTCCTCAGTGGTAAGAAATGCGCTGATTTTGTGAGTCGGTCCACAATCACCCAAATGGAGTTCGATCCTCTAACTGTCCTCGGAAATCCAACGATAAAATCCATCGAGATGTTCTCCCACTTCCACTCAGGAATAGGGAGTGGCTTCAGTAACCCAGCTGGTCTCTGATGCTCGGCCTTGACCTGCTGGCAAGTCCAACATTCGGACACAAAGCGATTTATGTCGCGCTTCATGCCCGTCCACCAATACAAATGCTGCAGGTCCTTATACATCTTCGTGCTCCCTGGGTGAACAGAGTAAGGTGTTGTGTGAGCCTCTGACATGATCAACTCTCTCAGTGAGTCTCCTGAAGGAACCCAAAAACGACCTCTATACTTCAAGATCCCATCACTCACGGTGTATAATCTTCTGCCCTTCTCTTCATCTCTCAGTCTCCACTTCTGTAATTGTTCATCGCCAGACTGGCCACTGAGGAGGCGGTCCAGAAGTGTAGACTGTACTGTCAGAGTGCTCAATCTCGGTGCTCTACCAGCTGTATATATCTCTAATCCGAAGCTCTGAATCTCTCGCTGTAACGGTCTAGATGCTGACATGTGTGCAATAACAGCTGTCTTCCTACTCAGAGCGTTAGCCACCACATTAGCCTTCCCCGGATGATAATTGATCTCGCAGTAATAATCTTTCACCAACTCTAGCCACCTCCTCTGCCTCATGTTCAGCTCCTTCTGCGTGAAAAAGTACTTCAGGCTCCTATGGTCGGTGAAGATCTTGCATTTTCTCCCCATAAAGATAATGCCTCCAAATTTTAAGTGCAAAGACAACTGCTGTTAGTTCTAAATCGTGCGACGGATAATTCTTCTCATGTACCTTCAACTGTCGGTAGGCATAAGCTATAACTCTATTATTCTGCATCAATACTGCACCTAGGCCTAGCTTAGACGCGTCTGTGTAAAGCACATACTCCTCTTGCCCAGATGGCATGGCTAAGACTGGGGCTGATATGAGAGCTTGCTTCAAGGTATCGAAGCTCTGCTGGCACTCTGGACTCCAAATGTATCTGGAATTCTTCTTAGTCAATGCAGTCGAGGGCAATGCAATAGAGGAAAATCCCTTGATGAACTTCTGGTAATATCCTGCCAAACCAAGGAGACTGCGGATCTCAGATGCATTCCTCGGTACAGCCCACTCTCTGACTGCCTCAACCTTAGACGGATCCACCTCTATTCCACTGCTGGAAATGATGTGCCCAAGGAACGCCACTCTCTCTAGCCATAACTCACACTTGTTGAACTTTGCAAATAGCCGACGCTCCCTCAGGACTCCAAGTACTGTCCTCAGATGTCGACTATGCTCCTCCCTGCTCCGAGAATAGATAAGAATATCGTCAATGAATACGATGACGAACTGATCCAGATATGGCTGAAATACGCGGTTCATGAGATCCATGAAGACCGCTGGCGCGTTCATCAATCCGAAGGGCATCACCAAGAACTCGTAGTGACCGTAACGAGTCCTGAAGGCCGTCGTATACACATCTGCCTCCCTCACCTTCAACTGATGGTAGCCAGAGTGAAGGTCTATCTTAGAGAATATGGAAGCTCCTTGTAACTGATCAAATAGGTCCTCCACTCTTGGCAACGGGTATTTGTTCTTGACAGTTACCGAGTTCAGCTCATGGTAATCGATACACAGTCTCATGCTGCCGTCCTTCTTATTCACAAATAAAACTGGTGCATTCCATGGTGAGACACTGGGGCGAATGAATCCCTTAGTTAGCAACTCCTGAATTTGCTCCTTTAATTCCTTCATCTCAGTAGGTGCAAGACGATACGGTGCCTTAGAGATCGGCACTGTACCAGGCAGCAACTCAATAGAAAAATCCACTTCCTGATCTGACGGGATCCCAGAAACATCCTTGGGGAATAAATCGGCATACTCCCTAACAATCTCCACATCAGCAATAGAAGGTCCATCCCGTGCCGTTGTCGCTGTAATGCTGGCTAAGAATGACCGGCAGCCGTCGCCGATAAGCTTCCTCATCTGCAAGAATGAAATAAGACGCGGCTTCCTCATGCTCCGTGCCGCCACGAAACCCAACGCTTCCTCTCCAGGAGGTCTTAGATGCACTACTCTGAACTGAAAAATAAACAATTGCCTGATTCTCTACCAGCCAGTCCATCCCGAGAATAATATCAAACTCTGGAATCGGGAACACAATCATATTGGCGAGGAAGGTCCGGCCTTGCAGTATCAACTCTAAATCCCGAACGACGCTAGCCGTAGACACCACCTCTCCTGACGGAATTGTCACCAATAAACCTCCTGCAAAACTCTCCTGGGCGACATTCTTACGCCACACAAACTCCTCAGAAATAAAAGAATGAGTCACCCCTGAATCGAATAAGTCCCTGGTAGCTACCCCTAATACAACTACTCTACCTGCGGAATAAATAATACATGCATAGGACACTAATCACACTATTCATAAATCAGGTTTCACTCCTATTCAATAGTATCTTAGGTCTACTACCTAAATCTTCAAAATTCATAACGTAAGCACAGGGCTACCTGTGATCAGTGTAGTGTCTGGGTCAGCCTCATCTGCCTGCATCACGTAAACTCTACCAGTGGTAGGCTTCTTCAGTTGCGGGCACTCAAAAGACAAGTGGCCTGGCTGCTTGCACTTGAAGCAGACCCCGGCTCCCATCAAGCACTTCCCAAAATGATGCTTCCCACAAGTCGAGCATGTGGGTTTGTCTGTCTGAGCCACAGGCCTCGAAGCTTGTTGTCCTTGTGGTCTTCCAGAAGTAGTGGGCTTCGCCGCTGGTCTCGAGGTCCCTAACAAGATAATCCATTAATATAATGGCAAAAAGGTAATAACTTATTAAAAGATTATATACTGACCCTGGCCTGGAGGTCTAGGTGGCCCAATGAACGGCCTCTTGGTCTGCTGCGGTTGATGAGGCTGTGCTTGGAAAGTCCTCATTAATATAATAGGCAAAAAGGTAATAACTTATTAAAAGATTATATACTGACCCTGGCCTGGAGGTCTAGGTGGCCCAATGAACGGCCTCTTGGTCTGCTGCGGTTGATGAGGCTGTGCTTGGAAAGTCCTCTTCCTCTGTGCCTCAGCATGCAGATCCTTCGGCGTCTATTCGAAACTAAAGGCTCTCTTCAGTGCAGCGGCGTATTCTGAAGGGTCTGGCATCTGCACATCCCTGCGAATAGCGGGGCTCAAACCATCCAATAAATGCTGTAACTTCTCACGGCAATGAGAGGCGAGAAATGGCAACCCCTGTCGAACTTCTTCACATACTCTGCCACAGACATGTATCCCTGCCGGAGGTTCCTAAACTCTCTCTTCAGCCTCTCCTGTACGTCTGGCGTAAATTACTTGTCATAGAAGATCTTCTTGAACTCCTCCCAAGTCATAGAGTCCACATACACTGTCTTTTCTGCTCCTTCCCACCAGAGGGCAGCATCATCCTTCAACTGAAAGATGGCGCAACCGACTCGTGCAGCATCCTCCAGTCGCATGTACCTAAAGATCGTCTCCAAAGTCCTGACCCATCCCTCAACCACGAATGGATCGGTGGAGCCGGTAAACTCCTGCGGCCCCATTTTGCGTAACTTCTCATATGGCAACTAAATCCTAGCCTCCTGTGAAGTACCGGCATTCTGTCTCAATATCTGCGCAAGTCCAGCTAAAACCTGCTCGCTGGAGCTCAATGATGGTGGTGAAGGTGGGGTAACTTGTCGTCTGGGAGGCATCTGGGGTTTGTAACTAATCTCAACATACCTCAAAAAAAATAAGATAAGCAAACTGATGGTCCCAAAAATAGGATCAAAACAAGTACAGGAGTTCAGACGGGGGGGGGGGTTGAATGAAGTCATTCGATTTTAAACTTTTCAAATTCTTTTCAAAAACGTTTTACATGCGCTGCTTATCTCAGTTAAATGCAAATCTCTCGGCTAACTAAAATGTAAGGAATGAAGCCGATTAATTTGTGAACAGTAAGCTATAAATAAATAAGTGCGTAAATGTAAAGAGTAGGATCAAGAATTTGTTTCTGGAAGTTCGGATATTAATATCCTACGTCTCCCCTTCTTCCTTTTTCAGGAAGTATACACTAGAAGATTTGATGTACACAGTCCTTCTTGTTAGAGTAGATGCCCAACTAGCCAACTTGTGGTGTGTGGGTTTTATAGACTCTTGTACAAGCAATATTTATATATGATATTCGCATTTTCTTATATGGCATTCTTTACTTTCATTATGTGTGTAATGATTTACAATTGTGTTGAGTCAAGACCTAGAATGCACTGAAGCGTATGTTAGATGTGATAGTGGGTATGACGGCTATCATGAAACACATCTAATAGTCGCTGTGTATTCTGAACATGTTCCTAGTCGATTGGGCCGTCAAAATGAGGATAAGGCCGCTCGAGTTCGAGACTAGTATCTGCGATGCGAAGTACCATGTTTCATTGGTAGGGAACATTGTGATGTTCTGAGCATGCAGATAGATAGTGACCTGGTGATCTATCGAACTACCCTCGTTCGGACTTTCCAAGTGGTTACCATTTGTCGAGTGAATAAGTCCGAGGTCTTGGTTGTACTGATTAGTCCTCCTTTACCATGATCCGTTGGGCAGGTCCGGAATTGTGATTCCGGAGCCACAATGGTTGTGGGCCCACGGCTAGCTGTATCCCTGAACCATTGAGGGTCACACAAGTACTAGATTCGAGATTCCCGCACGGATACTCAGCTCAATGTGTTGAGCACGAGAAGAGGATTTTGGGGAGTGCGACTTCCTAAAAGTCAACAGGGGTCAAACCGGGATTTGACGCTGTTGAGGGGCAAGACGATCATTTTGCAATTTAGGGGTAGATGATCTGAAAAATTGTTTTTCACATCATGACATTCAGTTTTGGAAACTGAGTCGATCGGTCCGATTTGATCGGAGATCGGAGTTACGATGAAGTCGCAGCGATAGATATCGTCATTTGGACCCGGGCCCGTTGGACCGGTCCAAGTCCATCTTTAAGTCTATTTAATGGGACTTAATGACTTCATTAACTAACACTACATTGATAACTCTAAACCCTAAAGCTAGCCGCCCCCTCCTTCTCCTCAACTCACGCCGCCGCCCCCGCCCCACGCGCCGCCGCCGCCGACAAGCTTCGCCGGAAATTGTTCCGGCCTAGTTTTTCGAGGAGTATTCGTTCGTGCTGATCTCGTCAGCGCTTCTAGTGCAGCCTGAAGAAGGAATCTCGGATTTGGTCGTGGACCGGATTGGCGATAATCTACCGCAATCTACCGAGAAGAGCCGGATTATTGTAATACCGGTTGGAGCCAGACACAAGTGCCAGCAAGGTAACCCGCTTAAACTCCCTATGTATGAGAATATGAATTGTTGTTTTCGTATTGATCGTCTCCCGGCACCTGTTTTATTGTTCTTCCGCTGCCTCGCCGGGGGGCGGATCCGGATCCCCAACAGTGGTATCAGAGCCAGTGTTTCCCGGATCTGATCAGTATTGCCTGAATTGTATCTAACATTTAATTTCAGATCGGAAACTGAAGATCGGAGAAGAAACTCGCCGGCCGCCGCCTTGCGCGGCGGCGACCGCCATGTGGCGCTGATCTATTGCTTTGGATAGAACGGTTTTGCGCAATGGACAGAGCTCTC